>JAMKCH010050470.1:0-10972 GCA_023653785.1 Ophioderma brevispina
TATCTATGTCCAGCAGTTCAAGGAAGATGGGCATTTTCCCTCAATGGCTCTAAGATTCTGCAGACACTAATCCAAGTGTGACCACCAAAGTATAAAATTGTCCACTTTCGGATCACAAACTGGAACCCCTCTTTGATTCCAAAAACTGAAGGCTTCTTTTTGCCTTGAAAGACGACAGCAGAAAGAGCGAGCCAATGCAGCTCCCCTGGTATCTATATGATCAATTGATCCTGATACTAAGTACTGCCAATTCTATGTACTTCTACTATACTGGAGATCCACAAATAAAACAAAATGCAAAGTTTTTTATTGCAAACTCCTTATACAAATTTTTACACCAAACACCTGACACCCATCACAATAAGCAACAGAGGAATCTTTTTCTCTTGCATGTATGAAATTAAGTAACTTATCTGTGAGAAATCTTTTTTCAAGTAAAATAGAAAAATATATAAGATCAATATGTACTTTACCATCATGGTTAAGCAGACTCTGGGATCTAGCATATGCAAATTTTCTAGGTTTTATGTTAACTTTGTATCTTCACTTCGCTTTTTTTAGTAACAAATTATAGCAGTCCACCCAAGGATATTCTTGCTAAGGTCACAGATGAACTGCAAAGGAAATTGACCACCGTGAAAGTATGATCAAAGTAATGATATTGAAATACGGTTCGGGGGATTTTGGTGGACATGATGACTATTACAACACCCATCAGGTAAACAGTAATGAAAAAGATAGTGGATACAATATTTTGAACCTTTTTCTTTCTCAAATAGTTTATTGTAGTTCATTATTAAAGAGACATGAGGAGATTTCCAGAGAGAGAAGAAGAGCGCCCCAAGTTCTCGAACCTAGGTTTTTTACATATTTTGAATGCTTACCAATATATTAGATCACACCTGAAGTGAATAAGCCGAATACGCTAAGATGATGCTTAGTAAGTGTTCGTCGTGCAGATTGTTCTATAGGGACGTTATGATAGCAGGCAAGTTGAAAACAAGGTTTGCGGTTTTATTTTGCACCGTTTGTCCATAAACCTTTCAAACGTTCTCGGTAGGTGAGTCTACAAATCCGATCCAGTGAAATTTGAGAGAAATTCATATCCTAAAAATCTCCTCCTGTACACTTAAAGCTAACATAGAATTTGGCTTTGATTGTCTAGTATGTTGAAATGCCACAGAGGATATTCACAGAGGTGAATGCTGTTTGCTTTCATGCACTTTGTGTGATCTTCCCAAAATCTGTCTAGATCTTCCTGAATAGTCGTACTATATATCTTCTCGTGTTTGCGCATCAAAATCGTTGGACCAAAACTCATGAAGACGTTGACAGGTATGTACAGTAATGGTTGTGTTTTATGAAAATGGATTGTGGTGGGAAAAAGAGGGGAAAAGTATACTTGTGAATGTATAAACTGGGGCCACTGTTGTTTTAAATATTATACTTAACAGTTATATCACCAAGGTGTCCTGACAGGAGTTTTGGGAGTGCTAACATCAGTTGTTTAGAATTGATTTTATGGAGGTTTAAAAATATATGTAAAGAGTCGGTTATGACAAGTAACACAAATAAACAGAAACCACGTTATAACACTTACTGAACTGGCCTTGTTGTACCGATTCAAAATGGCTGTCAAAGAAACGATTTTTACGTTTGCGACAAATTATACCGCCGAAAAAATAAAAAACACTTTACCGAAGGACCTTTTCCACAAAATTTGGCCTCATATAGGAGCGATGTATGCAGTTACATTGCTGAAATAAAAATGGAAAAGTATGTTTTAAGAGACACTAGCACATTTGAAAAATAGTTTGCGCCCTCAAGATTTTTCAAAATCGATTTTGTTGCATATGGTTGTAAGCTTGAATAATTTGCCATCACCTGAAATGATCTACGACAAATCAGCATCATATGGTAAAACGAGCGATTATGTAATATTGTCGCCGGCGACATTCAGCAGATGATGGAAAAGGCGTTTAACACAAGCAAACGCACGCTGTATGCACGTTTCCCATGCAAGCCCTGTTGGCCGGTCGTGACCTTTGTGACCTTTAATATCCGATGAGTAGGAATCTATGATATTCATGTAATATTCACCATTTGTTGATTAAAAGTTTTGGAAAACTGAAAAGTTCGCCTACAAATTATAGGTGTCTTTCACCTCTTATAACGTCCCTATCTGTTTTTGAGTGTATGTTATTTTATGGAAAATGTATCTTATTCTTCCAATCGCCTAGACTATCAGTTGAGAGCAAATTGAAATGATATTTTCATCTTTGTGAAATTGTCCAGTGCGGTTTAAGGGAAACACTTTTGCATAGCGCCACCAAAATGCCTTATATGTTAAATAGCATCAAAAACGTCAGGGCGATTTTGATTTTGTTTGTGCCACAAAATATGTGTAACTGATATTTAGGCAATACCTATAATTTGGTGGCGAAATTCACAAATTAATTTATCATTTAAACATGATGTGCGAAACAAAATCTTGGGTCGATGTGCCCACCCCCCCCTCTATACCACTTAAAATATCGGACCTCAAGGCAGGAATTTTTGATTTTGATAACAATACAGAATAATAAACCAATTTAGGAGATTATCATTGACAATGTGAGAGAGGTGTCAATTCATTTATACAAAAAGTGGTTTCTTTTCATTGGAATGGCACACCAAAATATGAAGGTGTACAAAAAGTGTTCATATAAATTGCTTCATTTGCATGCAGATTTTTTTTAAGATAACACAAATAAACAAAAAATAAAAAAAGTAAAAAATTATTTAAAATTAAAAAGAAAAGTTATGGTTGTGAATGAACATCGAGGATCAGATCAGCAGTGTTACATGCACATTTTATACACCATGTATCACCTATTGGTGAATAAATTGAGGCGCACATAATGGGAAAATAACAACATTTGTACTGTAATTCTTAATTGCAAGAACAATGAGTTTTAGCATGTAGGCAACATTGTTTGATATGTTAATCATGTCATTTTGCAACAAGTTTACAGATCTAGTTTCCATGATCTAACACAACTGGATTTTTGTGGAATTCGGGCTGGGGAACTCCATACACACCTATGTCGCATCAGAGGATTGAACCTCCACAGATCTACTCCGATCATCAAGTTGGCACCCCACATGGCTAAATACAGAGAAAGCGCTTACATACAGCAGGTAATACCGGTGTGAAAGCAGATATAGTTCGGTAGGAGCCCATCGTCCGGGGCCTCCATAGACGATTAATCGGAAATAAAGCGTAAAACTACTGTTGCGTAAAGAGTCAACTGGAATCGATGCCCTATTGTTACACCATTGTTCCGGGACGATGATGGTATAGTATGGTATTAAAATATTGGCTTAATAGAAAAATAAATAAATGGATAGCTATGATGGTAGCTAATTGAGCTGTTAATTAGGGAGAAAGACAAACCACAACTGATAATCTACCTATTGTCTATGCTTGCCTACCTTCTTGTCTTTCATTATTCATTTATGTTGTGAATGTAAAGCAATTTTAGCACATTTTTTGAAGACTCCGCAATTTTTCAAAATTTTGAATTTTTACACGGTGGATCGGCAAATGGATAGTGAACTATACCTGTGAATGGTATTTAAGCTCGAAAATATCTGTTGTGTCGCAAAACGAAGGAATTTTGTAATTGAATAATTAATATCGGGATCCCGATAATAATTCAACGGCTGCTGGAAACGGCCCCCCTCAATATGCAATGAAATAGCCTGGAAATAGCGGCGCGGGCATGTAACGGTGTTTCGCTCATCGAGTATGTTTATTGGTTCAGGCAAAAGTCAAGATATAAGTAATTTTCTTAGGTGGCCACCAATTTCATCATGGACGGACATCATTAAACTTAGAATTTCCAGCTCTACCGTTACGTACCATCTTAGATCCCAATTCTAATTACAAAACGCTGTTATTTTGAATATAAATAAATATTTTTACGCATTCTCGGTTGCAGGTGTAGTTCGCAGGACATAACAACTAAATGTACAAATATCAAATTATGACAATTGGGGGCACCTCTCAAAAATGTGCTAATATTCTGTCTCCTTTTCTCTTCATTGTATTGTGATGCCGTAATATCATAAGGTGCAAATGATCGTGGCAAATGATATTTCTTTCGTTAGGCCCAACACATATAAATATTTTATGGACAATCCCAACTATCTTGTTACATTCCAAAAACACCTCAATGGCAGCTGTTAGCTGGCGGCTTTTGCTTGAATTCACACCAATGTGCAGATTTTGGCGTGGATTTTTTTGAATTGGTTATTATTCAAGCTCTGGGAAAGGCTTACGAAAAGAATTTTGAAAAAGGTTTTGGGATGGATGGCATATACCTCCAGTTAATGGCGGTTTCAATTCTTGGTTCGCCTGATTTCTTGAGCTGAGAATTACAAGGTTCTATAAACTTATGGAGTGTACCTGTGTTGATTTTGATCACCATTTTGCATGTCTTGTTTTGATATTCCAAACTCTTTTGCGCCATTTTCCAGTAAACCCTCATTGTTTTATATCAATACTATTTTTTAATTAAACAAAAACTAAGATAAATTGGGTTATTTCTTATCCTTTGTGCACAGGATTCACTTGTTTGTGTTTAAAAGGTATTTCTGACCTTGGCTTCACGCACGATACCATAACCGGTAATCTATTAGCATTTTGCACAGGTGTCGACCATATCATTTATTGCATACCCGCCCTTTTTTGAATTTTTAACCAATTTTCAAAGATTTGTGGATTTCAGAAACCCAAAGAAGATTTGTCTTAATTTATAGTCTGAACAGAATTCATATCGAATTAATTTTCATATGAAACAGACTTGGCTTCCATTTATCATCTTCTGACATTTTTGTAAAAACACTGAAAACATTTGCACTTCAAAGCTGCCATCTTGGGTTTTCAGCAAATTTCATGTTGTTGGCTAGTTTTGTGCATTTGACGATTTTTTCTTAATATATATGAGCACCCAAGATAATCTTTAAACATTATGTCTCATTTTGTGAGTACAGTTAAATGGGCTTGTCGTGCCCTCCCCAAAATCTGATGCAATCAGGTTTGTGCACAAAAGTTCAAGTATATGGGAAATTTGAAAAAAATACATTTTTGGCCCAAAATTAAAAAGAAGAAAACACAAACTTAAAAATGAAGTTTTAGCCCAGTAGAATGTTTTTTTTACTGATAAGAGTAATAAGAGTACATGTTATATAGTGAAATGAATATTAAATGGGGTATATTCTCACATACTGTATGGCTCTCTCTGTCTGCAACTTTCTCTTTCATTACACTGTTCTAATTTGCACTTTTGTTCGATTCCCACAGTGTGATATCACGAATCGCGATAAAGTCATTATGAAAGAAAAACCGTATGAACGACATTTTAAAGGTATCTTTTTCATTTAGAAAAACGCTTCGACCTGAGGATCCCAAGATGATGAAATTGTAAGCAATATGGTCCATGCATGAGATACTGTACTACTGTTTTGTTAATTTCGATTGGTTTTGGGGTTGTTTTTTTTTTAAAAATATTGGTTAAAAATGGAATTTCAGTTCAGTTGAAAATTTCTCCAATTTTTCAGTTCCCAAGTACCTTTCTTTCGGAGACCAAACTCAGTCCAAGCCCCCAAGTTTGTGAATCGGGGGCCCGCACACATCCCTACCTGAAAAAACAGGTGAGTGCCCCCCCCCCCCCAACAAGACTGTTGTTTCGAGAACTTAACTTGTGTTTGAGTTTGGGGGTCAATGGTGTAGTGGAGGTATCGCGTACCATTTTTTATTCTTTAAAGGTTGCTTGTTCCCGATTATGTGAATTGTGTTTTCTACTTTATATGAGAGCCTGGCACTTGCACATCACCCCATCAAGTACCGTGGGAAACAAACTCCGCGGTTTTGATGGTAGACACGATAATGCATGTTGCCAAGCCCTATTCAATACTGTGCTAATATTGGGGTTAAACCACTAAAACGGTGGTTTTTTGTTTATTTATTATCTTGGGAATGTAATGGATTTGAGGGCTCAAATTTCAGGACGACAATTAAAAAAAAAACGGTTTTAACAAAAAAAAAAAAAAAAAACCCCCCACTTTTTTTAAAAAAAAAAAACAAAACACAAGAAAATACAGCTTTTCATCTGATATCAAAATCGATACTACTTCTGGTAGATCAGGGGGGTCCCAAAATCGATCGGAACACGCACCTTTAACATGTTATAAAAAACACAGTGTATTGCAATTGAAACACTTTTAATTAATATAATATTTTTCTATCTCAAGGCAATGAAGTCCCTACGTAGACGCATAGATGAGGTTTTACGAAGCCGGCTTACATGGGAGGAGAGATATTTACCCTATAAGGTGGTTTAACTTTCAACATGCTGTTGCACCAAAAGGGCAGCAAATAATGGATCCTATATTAGTCTTTCAGGGTAAGAGGGGTGTTAACTTCAAGATTATTGACAATAGTGAAGATATAGTCTAGATATAGTAGTAATTTGAACTTGTTGCCTGATGTAGAAGTGCATGGAAACTAGCTTGGTTTATGGAAGTTTACATGCAAGCCCTTATTTGTTTTATGAGGGTCCAAAGTCGCATATCAAGGTCAAAGTTCATGTGAAGGCTATCATTCACAAACCACTACCGGCAGTGAATAAGTGGTTGATGTATTTTTTGAAACTATTCTAGTATTTTACCAAAAAGAGATACCGGAAATATTCGGATTTTTTTTTGTGGGGGGGGGGGGGGTACACCTGGAAGATACCAGGAAAATCATTTAAGGGAAAGTTAAATGACTAGGATTAAAAAGAATATGACATCTTATCATTAATAATGATCGTATGTGTCATAAAAAAATTTGCATTGTAAGGCTTGCCAAAAAACAACAAACACTGGAGACAAAGAGGTTATTCTGTTATAAACGTTATAAAATATGCAAGGGCTATATAGAACAAAAGATTATGCATTTTTCATCAAAAACCGAGTACCAAAATCAAAAGTGGTTCAGATTTTGTTAAGTTGGTAAGTATTGAAATGCATGGACAGTAACAACACTTGGCTTCAGAGCACACATCTTCTTTCCATATTAAAGGAAATAGACTTGAAGAAAGATCTGAAAAGAAGATATTGGCCGTAAGTTATTGCCATTCTGGTTCGTTTTGGCCTGTTTGGCCTGCTAATGGTGTCTTTATTTCCAATTCGACTGATTTCCCTAGTCTATGTAGGCATATATCCATAATTTATTTTTCATTCTGTCTTACAGAACCATATGTTTTTTCTGGAATTCTATAAAAAGTGTCTAATTGTTTTGGATGAATTTGTTCGCATTTATTGTAATTTACGGAAATGATAAGGCTATCTGCTAATTCTCATGCCTGTTAAAGGGATTAGCCAGCGATATGCGAGAGAATTGATAAAATGTTGGAAATGCAAATTTTTTTAACTTATAAATCAGAGATAATGTGTGTACAAGTTCATATAAATGATTTAAGTAGAAACAAACACAAAAAAATAGTGACAAAAAATAAAGATTTGAGGGAAAAAATTTGTCATACCGTTCCTGTAAATAGACATTCAACGACAACGCCCGTCTCAAAATCACACTAAACAAGGATTGCGTTTACACCGTTACAGAATAAACAAAGATCAATAATGTTTGTGTTTGAGGGGGCAAACCTGTATTGATCATGGTGCAACAATATCCCGCTTGGAACTGTGAAAATCTGATAGTCACTGGGGAAAGGCTTGTTTGATCTCAAGTCGTGGAATTCCTTGATAACGCACGTATAGGAAGAAATTACAGAATTCAGACAAAAAAGTACTGCCTTATTTAATACACGGATTTCATGCCAAAACCACTTGCAGGTTATGTTCGCATATCCAGGCCAGAGTAAACAAAAAATGTTAAAAATATGAATTTTTATGATTTTTTCGATGTTTCGGATATTAGCAAATCGCTTGCAATCCCTTTATAAAGTAAACTGAGTGATTAGCGGCTTTTGAAAAAAACGAACACCAATGTACTGTTTATTATAAAGAAAGTGTTCACACTGTATTGACCCAGTAGGTTCAAGAAGTCAATTAATATTGCCCAATTTTGAGTTATGTTACAAAACTCGGTTTCTTAAAAATATGTAATAATGCGAATCGGACCAATCGATTTTGCAATGTCACTTTTGACATGTTGATGACAGCACATCTTTTCTACATTTGGATTGGAATGACCAATAACGACCAAAAATATGGAGGAAAGATGAGATTAGCCTTAATGGGACCTATCAAGAAAGACCTATTATATTGACTTGGGCAAAAGGACATTGGGTTTTATGTGACACCCAGTGAATAGTCTCACTTGCATGACAGAGAAGGCCATTATTACTGGAGTGCCACATGATGACACCCTGAGTGAGTGGTGAGTGAGTGATGAGTGAGTGAGTGAGTGAGTGAGGTGAAGGGGTTGCGTATATTTTACATGTATTTCGAGGAAAATCAACGCAAAGCTGTCCCCATTTGAGATGGCGAATTTTGTATTTTGTGCCAATGTTTCAGTTAAACCTCATTGTGTTATATCAATACTTACTTTTTTATTTTGAGTGGGCTATTAATTTTAGAAGATCTTGACCGTAGTTGCGATTATCCTTTCTATTTTTGTTTAATGGAAATTCACAATAGGGTCATTCCATGCCAATTCAAACATATTCCAGTAGCACCATCACCTCATTGGGATTTCTTTCTTTTTGGGGTATTGAACTATTCATGGACGAAACTAAAATCCCTGAAAATTTGAGATATGTACCTCTTTTTGTTTTCACGCTACACAGCAATTTTAAATTTGAGGGGAGTCACCTCAAAAACACCGTACCCGAGATGTGAACATTCAATATTCAGAGGGCCATAAGTAAAGAACTACACTCCACGTAAAGTATTTTTTTCAAAATGGCATTCTGAATTACTTTTTGCTGCAGATTCCAAAAATATGTGATAAAAAAGTGCACATTGCCTACAATTTTAAGTTACAGGGTCAAAAATGGCGCAAAAAAACATTTGGACCATACTTGGGTGGGGGGGGGCATAAGTCAAAAAGGTAAAAGTGATATAACTCCCAAATTCGGGCTGGTGATAAGCTAATCTGACTCACTACCCTTGTGTACAATCTTATACTTATATTCAGCTCATTGGAAGAGATATAGCGGTCGCAAAAAAGTCCAAATATAACCTTGATTGACCCCCCTAAAAATCAAAGTATCAGACATTTTGCCCACCAATTCTGCTTGAAATATGATGAAGAGGGCCCCCTTCTCAAGCGTTGTGCAAAGTTTCACATGGTGATATTAGTTGTTGAAAGTGTAGATTCTTTGAAGCTGTTTACCTAAATAATCCAGAATGCAATTTTGAAGGATCTAAGGGGTGTTGTAGTTCTTTGCTTATGGCCCTCCTCTGATACTTGAATTTCACACCAGATACATGTTTTGAGGTTAACCCCCCTCAAAATTTGAAAATGTGACTGTAGCGGGAAAACAAAAAGATGTACAGCAGAGCTCAAATTTTCAGGATTTTAGTTCTAATGAATATCTTTCAATACACCAAAAAGAAAGAAATCCATGAGGTGATGGGTTTCTCTCATTGTTGAAGTTGGCATGGAAGACCCAATAGCCAAACGATATGGGGCCATTCTGGATTCTGTTAAGTTTCAGCGTGAAATATTGAAATACATGTGATTTGTCATGCAATTGATTGATGTGATGTGTTTGGAATGTACTTACTCTGTCAAATGTTTTGTTTTTCATAAAGGCAATGGATATGGCCTCTAAATTTGGGATTTTAGAGGAATAGATTGCTAAAACGATTGATGAAAAATGAATTATGACTGTATTGCGATTACTACGCCATGATATTTGGAACCAATTGGTTCTATTACGGGAAACAAGAAAACCTCAAAGATGATTTACACCCGATTTGAAAAGATGTTGTATTTGGGATCCTCAGTGGTTGTTGATGTCTTCAAAGAAAATCATTACCTTCCTTCCAAGGATAAGAGGTTGTAGTGTAGTTGCAAAATTATTAAAAACTGCATTGATCGTGTACATATCACATTTTGCACGGCTTTGTTAAAGATTTACTTGCCACGGCTTTAAAGATTTAAAACATTTACTCAGTGTCAAAAATTACTCAACTCAGTGATTGTGTCGAGAGCTCTGAGCGCCAGGACGAGAGCTTAGCGAGGCGTTTTGTGCAAAAAGGAAAACTTATGTGAATCCAGTGTCGATAAAAGGCATATATGCCGTATTTGTAAATTAACCACTTAATCCTGGGCCAAGATCGTCTCAGATGCCTCCCATCTATTACAATTTTTCAAACAGTGCCTAACCTATTATAAAAGTGAAGCTAGAAGCTCTAACCTTATGGAAGAAACATATGGCAAGCCTGATGGATCAAGATCTATGTCAAGAGTACTCCGATTCGTCGCTTCGCCGGATACACTAGGGAGCAAGCGCCAAAGTTTCGCAAATCAAATCGGGCGTTATTCTATGCACCAAACGGCCAGGATATTACGCTCTATTGTAAAAGGAGTCAGCCATACACCTTTACTCTTAAATGTAAAAAACGATAGAGGAAAAAACGAGTGAATAGATCAGTCACTCAAAAAGAGTGTAAACCACTCAAAATTTAGTTGCATGTGTTGGTCAATCCACTCCAAAAAGAGAGAATCACTGAACTTTCACTCCAAAAAGAGTGAGAGTGAACCCCACCAACTCTAAAACGTGTTGTCCTCCATTTAACTCTTTAAGAGTAGACCATTTTTTTCCAATTTTTCTGTTTTTTTTTTTTTTGGAATGTGAGTAGTTAGTTTAGAACGAGTAGTGTAAAATAGTAACAAGTGATTTCAAAAAGGAGGAAGTTCCTTTAAGCGAGTGAATGTCAACTCTTAAAAGAGTAGTAAATGGAGGACAAACAC
>JAMKCH010050471.1:0-11167 GCA_023653785.1 Ophioderma brevispina
ATTGTTTGTAGGGTTTAAACTTTTATGAACAAAAATAATCATGCACTGATCAGTTATACAATTTGAAAAAACAAGATGCAACAAATATACCTACTAGTGATTTTTATAAAATCTGTAACTTATTACATTTTCTGGGAACAGTGTCACAATCCTGCTATACTCTGAAATAAATATATGCTACCCCTGTGTTGAAATCCCACTTGATACCTAAGCAATCTGCTGAGAGAATTTGGATCATGAATTTATCTTGAAACACACGGTGGGTGGAATATTGAGGTGCTATAATTGCTACCTGTTAAATATAAATAGGGTACTTAACATATTAGTTAGGGAGGTCTTTCATTTTTTTCCTTGGGGAGAGAGGGACATTTTAGTACGAGAGTGGAGGCTAGAGTTTTATCAAGTATACAATTATTGTGGACTGTGAGTCGTCTTCTAAAACATTTGAGTGATATTAGGGAGAAACCCCAAATGTATTAACAAAAAGAAACCAGAATGGATTTAAAAAAAATGATTGATAAAATATTCAATTCCTCTAATCCCTTTAGTAAATATGGTTGTTCTTAATTGGATTTTAAAAAAATGATTGATAAAATATTCAATTCCTCTAATCCCTTTAGTAAATATGGTTGTTCTTAAAGGTAGGTTCACCAGGTTGTCATTTAATACACAGCTGTTTGAAAGTCTCATTTTTATAACAAATCATCATAAAGCAAAAATATCACGGCAACACACTTGGACAACTATGTGGAATATAATACAACTGACTTCATCCTGTGTACCTTTTGCAAAATTTCATTGCAGGCAAATGATTTTTCCTAAAAATCTAGTTTAACACATGTCTCTATGGAAAATGGCCATATAGAGGGCGCTTTATCCGTTTTATAACATTCAAATTCTGACCTTTGTAGGCATATATGGCAAGATTCTCTCATGGATTGTTCTTATTTTTTAAGAGGTAATAGCTCTTGCATGTCCCTACTTATATTATTTGTCAAATTGTTTCGCACTGGTTAAATTGCCCTAAAATAAAAGAGACGATTTGCATGGGCTCAACAGCTTTGAATAGCGTTTTTCTATCGGGCCCCAGAGGCATATCAACACCAAAAACACGCACTTCCAACTTTTTAACTAAATTGCTCCAGCAGAAACTAAAATGTTTTATCTGCCAGCCATAGAACAGTATTCTGTGGTCATAGTGACGTGGTCAACCACATTTTGAGATCTTTTTGCTCATGTCATCTAAGGAGAGAAACATTTTCATGCCTAAATTTTTACTGGGGGTTGAGAAAAGTGTGAGCTAGCTTATCACTTGTGTGAGGTGATGAAGTGGGGTGATGAGGCTGTCAATCAGGTGGTAAATTTCTATCCCGAAATATATCAGGACTTCACTCTTTGAGAAAACCATCCAAGAAAAAATCCCACAAGCTTTGCCAATATGGACTTTTTGGTTACCTCATTCCCAAAATAATGTTTGTCTGGTGATGCGGCAAACTCCTAGACCTCTATTTGTGCAGCTGAAAAGCAATAGGATGCTATAGCAAGAAAAACACTCAGAATGAGGCTAAAGTGACATAGCTAGTGGCTATCGTAGCAATCTTTTTGTCGAGGATGTTGATTGTCTGAATACATTTGCTGTAGCTTGCAGTACTCAAAAGTGTGTGTGTGTGTTTATGTGTGGTGTGGAATGTTCATTTGAAATCACCAGCAATTCTCTCATCCATACAGACTTTTTGACTCAAATTTTGAGTCATTTCAGGCTAAGAGTCACACGTGATATAAAACTTACTTTTCTGTACCGGCATTGATCTCTATCTGGTGTCAAGACTCCCTTAATAATGCTTTAATTGCCGAGTATTAAATACCCTGATCAGGATTGTATTAAGGATCTTAGGGCCCTGGGGCCAGGCAGGAAGGGCCCTATTTGTGGTTGCAATTGTGATAAGGCATAAAGCACAAACTTCCTGAAAGCTGTTTGGTTTTAGCTGCAGCTTTCTGGTGCATTGATTCCATGATCATTTTATCTCTTTTAATGCTCATTTGAATCCTTAAAGAAAACTCAAATGGCAAAGGATGCGGCCCTGGTTTAAATTGCATATGTTTTTACATTTATACTGTTATATATTTATGTTCGAAAAAATCAGATGATGAATAAAACAAGAGAAAAGTGACTTTTTTAAGCACTCTTTTCTGACTTGGAATCAGCTCCCGGTGAATTGGGCAGATATTGGGCACTGTTTATGATGATGTCACGGTCGTTTCTCATTCTCACCCCAGGGCACCACCATTGGACGTAGTATAGTAGTAAAACCAAGTTTTAAATCCGGTTTTAATCCCCGCAACTGGGGGTGGCCAGATTCACCTCACATTCGTAGCAATCGCCCTTACCCCCCTTCCACTTCACCCGATTCAATGCATCCTCCATCCTCAACCCAACCCTCCTACTCTCCTCCTGCACTTGCTTCTTCCATGTCCTCTTTGGTCGACCCCTCTTCCTCAAAACCACCCACCTTGAACTCAAAAGCCCTTTTAAATCATGCTTCCTCATCCTTCCATCATCCCATGTTCCCATCCCTCTTACCCCATTCTGCCTTTTCCATTCGGTCAATCGGACGATTGCGTCAAATTTATTTGTTCTGCCATCCAATGCCGTCTGACATATGTTCTGCCATCTCATTTGTCATCGGACTTAGCAGAAGCATGGCAGAACTGGTTGCTGTTTGCCCATTGCATTATGGGGCCGTTGTTATGTCCCTTAGCTGTTGAAGCTCTGGTAATATTCCCACCCGCGGTAGCTCCAAACTGAGTGGTGTGACCAATGAATGTGAAAATTGATTACGGGAATCGGCAGACTGTCACAGTCATAGGCCTGGCCAGATCCGTGGCAAAACTGGTAACCACCGTGACGTCATCGCAAAACCGTGTTGCCAAACTCTGTTTAAAAAGTTCTCATTGTGGAGCTACTTGGGTGGGTGATGTTTTCAATCTCCTCTCTCAACAGTGCACCAATTTTTTTAACCAAATGCAATTTAAATGAATCACCACATTTTCCCTCAAATTGATACCAAATATAGTGCCCCATTTTTACTTATCTTTAAAGCAATATTAGCACATTTTTTTGAAGAGCGCCCCAATTTTTCAAAAAAATTGAGATTTTTACATGGTTGCATTGGTAACTGGCTAGTAAACTATACCTGTGAATGTTAAGCTCGAAAATGTCTGTGTGTCACAAACGAAGGAATTTTGTAATTAGAATAATTATTATCGGGGATCCCGATAATAATTCAACGGCTGCTGGAAAAGGCCTTCGAATGTGAAATAGCCGGGAAATAGCGCCATGTACGTGTCTACGCCATCCATTAGTTTTTTATTGGTTCAGGTAAGTCAAGTTAGAGGTTATCTTCTCGAGGTGGACGGACATAAACGTACCATTTCCAGCTCCGCCGTTAAGGCTGACTCCAAGATTTTTGAAATATAGTTTTTTGTTTATTTACTGAAAATAGTCGACTAGAACTAAAGAAAGTCACCTAAATGCCCAATTCCAAAGTTTGAGAAGTATCGGATTTTTTGTTTCCATGCAGTAAACATTTATGTGTAGTATACAGTGCCATAAGATACTGTGTATAACTAAATTTCCGGATCCAGAAATTTATAACAAAGTTGCGATTTTCCATATGAAGGACTTCGATTTGAGTTTAGATATTTCACACAGTGTTTATTATATGGACAGGCATTACGTGTATGCAAAAAACACAATTTGTTTGAAAATTGAGGGCGCCCTCCTCGGGAAATCTCTGAGTCGCCTTTAAGTCCAATCTGGGATCCCAATTCTAATTACAAAATCGCTTATTTTATGATAAATACGCATTTCTTAGCATTCTCGTTCGCAGGTATAGTTTTCCTAGACAAATACCAACGTAACTGTGCCAAAATATCAACTTTTGAAAATTGGGGGCGCTCCTTCAAAAAATGTGCCATTATTGCTTTAAGATTTCTTTCTGTAATTTTATCAGCATAACAACAGAAAAAAAAAGAAAAAATGGCATAATTGCATTATACCCTTGCATATTCCTCTGTGTCATGTATCTCTGTAACGGAATAAAACACATGATCTAGAGTGTGTGCGAAGGGTATAACATAATTATGCCAAAATTACAATAAAAAATATCCGGCCTCTTTGAGCTCGGGCCAGGGATCCACTGACCCATTTGTTAATCCTGACATGTTCTCTTTGCTTTGACGCTATATACCTTCTTGACTACAGCTTAATTGGAAGTGTGTTGATGCAAATGCTCCAGGTGCCAGTGTAAACATCCTCTAGTTAAAAGCTTTTAATTCAAACTGCTTTCATCTAACTTGTATATTTGTGAGACTGTTGCACATCTTGAATTCTTTTGAACTCGGGCAGTGTGCTAGTGACACAACTTTTGTTTTTAAATTCAGTAAACAAATGAAAGAAGATACATGCTGTATTTGAATATTTGTAACAATAACAGCAACAAACAAAGCAAAATAAAAATGAAAACAAAGGTGTTCATAATGAATCCCTGCAACCTATAAAAGGCATAACTGGAATTAAGTATGTCATTTAGAATTAGATATGGGATATTAAATTCATCTGGAATCACAGCTGTGTGACCTATACTACAAAGATCATGATTGGTATGTTATAGCGCCCTATAACTCATGCTCATTCTCTAAAGAGATATGCGTAAAACTAGATTTTTATGAAAAATCAAATTTATCTGCAATGAAATTTTGTAAAATTTGCACAGCATGTAGTTATTGGAATAACTAATCCAAATCCTTTATCAAAGGTGTTACTATTGATATTTTTTATTCTGGTTTTTCATAATAAATGCAACTTTCAAACAGATGTGAAATAGCCATATGGTCAGGTCATGATCAATGCATGGGTGTTACATGCATGCATATGAGAACCATGCATTGATCATGACCTGACCATGAGCCCATTCCAGGTAATTCAAAATCCTTATCTCAAAGGCATATACTCAATTCCAGTTATGACTTTCATGTGGTACATGGAATTCATTTGAATTAGTACAATAAAGATATGATTCTTACGAATACAAACACTCTGTGGTGCACAAGGTTTCAAATGTTAAGTAAATATGCTGAAGAGATTGAATGATTAAGAAAAAAACATTCACAGAATTATGTTACATGACTGTCATGTGATAATTGATTTTTATGGTGCCATCATGGATTACTAATATTAAATCAAATTCTTTCAAATGTAAATAAAATAGTTGAAGGTGAGGGGAAGAAATTGCAGAATCAAGGACTTAGACTTTTGAAAGTTACATATAAAGTAATATCTTGACATATTAACTCTAAGGTTTCTGCTTTGTAAAATCATATGGATTAGGAACTGAAAAATTAATGTCATAAAATGTCATAATGTGAAATTCATTCAAATAATATTCTGTGCATTCTGCTGATTAGCAATTAGATAGATGCTGTGCAGGTATACCACTAAATTCCATCTACTTGAAACATTTTAATCCACTCTTTGTGTCGCCTGCTTTAGCAGGAAGACACATAGGGATGGCTTTTTCCATAGTGGGCTGTGGCCATTAAACAAAGGTTAACAATTGCTCATTTCTCACATACGCATTGGACTGATTAACTTCATACTTGGTCAGAAGAACCACTGGTCCAAGGCTATATTGGTGTAAACAAAGTGACCACTGATGACCCTATGTGAACTTTGACCCCATTTTGTGAAAATCTATAAAACTATATTTCTTTGGCACATAAGATGCTATGGTCATTTATGGTTGTACCACACGTTTAATTTAAAAAAAATAAACAATGATATTTACTGGTCATTTTTCAAGACTTATATTTCGAACACCTTAAAATCTAAAACAATAAAATAAAATTTTAAAAAATGGAATTTTCCGACAAATTTCATGATGGTAGGAAATTTTCTACCTCCGGACAAAGATAGACAGTTGTCTACCATCGTGAAATGTGGCTGGAAAAAAATCACTTAAGATTTTCTTTTAGTGTTTTAGATTTTAAGCTTTGAATGTAACTATAGTATATTCAACCCATCGTGTCACCAGAGGAAAAGTTTTGGACAGCGTTGATTAGTTGGGAGAGGAGACAGAAAAAGAAACTATTTGACCCGATTCACCTGTTTTCCTGAACGAACTAAGATAATCTGGCTTTTCATGTTAACATTTTTAGAAAGATGAGTTTGCCAAACGACATTTGTGTTCCGCTCAAAGTCAGTGCCCCCCCTCCCACCCTCCCACTGGTACATTGGAATACCACTGACGGCAAATACCGAGTAGTCAGAAGTTTGAGAGATAATGTAACTATAATGCACTTACGTTGATTTGAATGCTTTCATTATAAATCATAGGATTGATTTTCTCTGCTATTGGACTAAATGTTTCAATAGGTTGAACATGGAATTTTAATTCCACCCACTGCACATGCCCCTCATCCAATGCCCGTACCTTCGAAAAGTACTAAAGGTGACACGATGTGTTGAATCTACTATAACACAGATACTCGCGTGTCTTCATAAACATGCCCGCTTACCCGGGCTTTTCAAATACGATGATATGCAAACCAAAATAATGGTAGGAAGACCAAAGTGATGATATGCAAACCAAATAGGATTGATATGCAAACCATGTGATTGATCTGACACCAAATATGATGGTATGCAAACAAATGATAAGCAAACCAATATGTGATATGCAAAACACAAATGTGATGATAGGCAAACCAAAATATGGTAGTGCCAAAACTATGATAATGAAGTGTATATGGTCATTATATACTTTTGGGCACTGTCAATCTGGTTACACTCTTTAAGGAAAATTGCCTATAATGGTTATAAATGGAACATTCAATGAAATGAATGATGCCATTATGTCATCAAGATAAACAGAAGCATATGGTATTGAAACCATTAGATTTACGGAATGCCTGGTAAGAAGCATTAGCAGTCCAGACATAGTTGCTAGATTCCATTGTGATGATGGGTGTTAAAGATTCATGTGGAAAATACTTTAAAGAACCAATTTACTGTAAAAGCCAACTTTTAAGAAAAGCAGAGACAATTACTATTTGGTTGTTAAAATTGGGGTTCTCAAATAATCGTACAGATGAGCAACTTCCAATCCTGTTTGTTTCATTGAATAGGAAGAGAGGTTTGCATTATTTCTAAAGGAGTGATTTACCCTATATTGGGAAAAGAAAAAGAAATGCATTTTTTGTACATCTTACTGCTGGGTAATTGCACAAAACATTTACCATTTCAGTAAATATTTATGTATCTCCTCGTGCTGAGCCAGTAGTTTTGAGAGCATGTTAAAGCAGTATGGTCCAGTTTGACACCCAGCTGTTTGAAAGTCTCATATATTATGACAAAACCTCAGAAATAAAAATGGGAAAAAAAATATAAAACAGTACGCAGTTTTGACACAAACTGATTTGGCTCTACCCAGATGTTAAATGGCACTGTAGTTGATGAGTTGAACACTTAAATTTGAAAGCACAGCAAAAATGGTTCTACAGGACTTCCTCATGTCAGCAGAAAATAAATAAAAAGAAGGACAGTGGTCCAATGCAATGCTATTTATAAAACACAATTGTTGTTGGTGTTTTGGATTCGTGCGAACGAATCCCACAAACGCATTTCAGCTGCGAACAGTGGTAGACACATTTCTGCTGGTTAGACACATTTTCGCTATTTTTTTAAGTAAATAACTCCTTGTCAGGCTCGTTTTGTCAAGCTCAGCGAGCCAACACTTCAATGGAAAACCCAACACTTCAATGGAAACCCAGGAAAACCAAATAGCGATTTTAATTAACAAAAAAAATGTTCAAAAAAACCATATTTGGAGTGATTAAATTAGACCAGAATGCCCCCATAATCCATAATGGTGTGTTCTTTACCAAATATGGATGTGTGTTTCTTAACAAATATGGCGTTGTTCTTTTACGAAATCCGGACTTTCCCAAGAGATTCAGATATTCACCGTTATCCCCCGAGGAGCGCCTATAACCGTGCAATGCCATCGGTTAGCATAAGAAGGTGTAATGTAATCAGGAAGAGCAGTGGTGGTGGTTTTTTTATAGAAATTTTAGGAATTCCTGGATGTCCAACCCCCCTCCCTAATGACCTCGTCATATGATGCAAAGTTCCTTGAAAATCAGGGGCATAGATGGGCATTGTAGCAGTCCAAACAAGTGGATTGCGCCTGTTTTGCGTATAAAAATAGCAAAACATAGAAATAGAAACGCTGAATATGATGCAGAAAAAAATGGCGTCGTGTTTTCGAATAGACGAAGTAGTGAAAGTTGAATGCAATTTTAAAACCGTCTTTTTCAAGACAATTCTAGTGAAAAGCTTAGTGACGCCGGAGGCGATTTTAGGGGCAGTGATTTTAAGCTTGAACAACCAAAAAATCGCTGTGGATATAATGTATGGCCCCGTAGGAGCCAGACTAGCACCCGATCACTTGTTTGATATCATCGACATCGTGGATCGCATTGCACTGTGATGTGGGATTCTAAATTTTATACGTTGTAATGGTTGTGGGCAAGCAACAAAATTGGAGTTGCATGAAGTTTCCAGGTTCGTAAGGGCTACCGATGATGTAAAACTTTGTAGAAAGGGGGAAGGGGGGATGGGGCGGGTGACATAGTTGGTGCACTATGTGCCCTTGGATGACCTCATGTGACCTTTGGCCGGTCAAAATGTTAACCCTTTCCCGCAAGGCTGTGTGCAAGTTAATATCTGGAGTTACGTAAGGCGGTTATAATGATGTAACTTGGTTGGAAGGAGCGTGGTTAAAGAGTTCTCGACTGATTAGATTTTGGGCATATTATTTCGGGCAAAAGACATATGCAAGATGAGTAATTAATATGCAAAAATCAGCGTACACTTTATTTTATAAATGGTACACGGAAAATTCCTTCCACTTCGCAAAAAACCCATTATGTGTGCATCTCTTTTGCATGTAAAGTTCCTGATACATGCGCTTAGGTATGCAAATGAGCTAATTAAATATGCATAATTGCTGTTATCGCTAAAAACGGTTAACATCGTATATGCCAAAACATTCCTTTGATACATTGAATGAAAAACTACCCTATACCATACATATGTGTCGGTGAATGTCAGTATGGAAGGGGGCAGGGTTTGGGTCGTTGCGGGGCAAGGGTGGGGGGTTAGGGGTAGTGGATGGGGTTGCGTCAGGGAGGGGTGGGATACGTTGGGGAGTTGGAGGCGTCGGGCAGGGGTGCGTCGGGGTGGGGTGCGTTGGGGAGGGGTCGGGCTGGTGTGCGTCGGGGTGGGATCAGGTGGTTTGACCTTGGTGACCCCATGTGACTTGGTGGAACCCCATGTGACTTGGTGACCCCATGTGGACCTTGGTGAACTCATGTTACATCACGTGACCTTGGTGACCTCACGTGACCTTGTTGACCTCATGCGGACTTTGGTGACCTCACACGACCTTTGGCCCATTCACAAATAAGTGTCGGGGAGGGGAAGGGTGCGGTGAGTGGGGCGCCATGTGGGTTGACCTCATGTACCGTTGTGACCCTGTGTGATCTTTGCGACCTCATGTGACCCCACGGGACCTTGGTGACCTCATTTCACCTTGGTGACCTCATGTCACCTTGGTGAACTCAGTCACCTTGGTTAGAACTCATGTCACCTGGTGAACTCATGTCACCTGGTGACTCATGTCACCTTCGGACCCCAGTCACAAAGCGCCGGGCAGATGACAAATAGCGGGTCCAATGACGTGGACCATTTTTTTACTTGATTTTAGTCAAATACAAATTTTCCTTAGTGATAATATCCTATATATTTGACAACCAAAAAATATCAACCATGTGGAGAATTATTATCCGTGACAAACAGGCAGCCCGCTATTTTAAAAATCACCCAAAAATCACCATTTTTTTTTAAAATGGCTGCCCTTGGCCCAAGGAATAGTGTTACTCATAGCCCCATATGGGTCCAGGGCAGTGTTAAAGGGCATATATATATATACAAAATACAAAAAAAACATTAGCGGTGATGTTGTTTTTTTTGTCAATATGCAAAAGCCGCATCAATTTATCACACATTTTAATCAGGTCTCATGGGTTCAGGGCAGTGTTCAAGGTATATTCATAATTTATAATTAAAAAAAAAAAAAAAAAAAAAAAAAAAAAAAAAAAAAAACTCAATTTACAAAATTTAAAGGACCTCTGATTCATTGTTCAGTTACCAATTAGTCATTCCCTTCAGGGCCATCCCAAAACGGGCTGCAAAGTACACAGTCACAACCCACAAACCACAGGTGCCACGAGTCCACATGGGCGGTGACCGCTCTTGTTTGTATATATATGAATTTTTTGTTTTTTAAAATGTTGAGATTTTATTACATCTGAATTTTTAATGGGTAATTCCACCTTAAACCAAAAACAAGTCGGGAGGAAACAAACCAAGACATTGTCAGCTTTTTGAATAATTTTGGTATCCAAAATTATCAAAATTTTGAGTAATTTGATCCATCAATTGCATTCAAAAACATTGGAAAATTTTTTGGTGAGCTCCAATGATCTATGTTAGAGTGAATTATTTTAGCATGGTTCGGCACTATTTTTACAGTTTTGTGGTTGGTTTTAATTCACCATTTCAAACAGTTAACACAGCTATCAGAGAGGTCAAAAATATTTTCCAGGTTTAAATTCATGGGTTCTAAAGTTAACCACAAAAGCACAAAATAAAAGCCTCAGGAAAATTTTCTGCTGCATGCTCTAGTTATGTCTTTAATTATTGTGCACAAGTAAGAACAATTTATACATAAATAAGAACCTTATTGTTAAAATGTGAATGGAGAGAAGTGCATGCGAAAATTATTCAGAGGCACGCTGATCAAAAGGCGTTGTGAGATTTTTATCCGCTTTATTGAATTGACCTTGATTCACTGATGAGTAAGAAGCATCAAAGATCCATTAAGCGGCCAGTATTTGGAATTGGGTTTGAGCTGTTATAAATAGCCTAGTCATATTATGCGTGATTGTTGATGTTTGTGCAAATTTTCTTTTGTGTTTTCAGATTTAATCTAGTTGATACGATAAGAATGTTGTTCAATCAGATATGGCATTTGATGATACCATT
>JAMKCH010050473.1:0-11098 GCA_023653785.1 Ophioderma brevispina
AACATGAACTAATTACTTGTTTTGTCCACAAACATTGTCCCTTTACAGTTTGGTAGCACACTCTGCATCTTGCAACTGGTCATATATTCCTTGCTTTGTGGACAGCTAGGAAACAACATGCAGATGGTGATGTCAACCCGCAAGGTAGAAGGGAACGGGGTTGAGATACATACAACCAAGCAAGTAGGCTCATTCATATTCATACCATGCAGCTTTGGAGGTTATAAGTAGAAGCCAAAAGCCACAACCATTTCTTTCAATATAAGCGTATTTTTCAGTTGGCTTGTTCGATTATATTGTCTATTGTGTTCTCCAACTTGATATGAGAGCCTGGCACTTGTACAATACAACCCCATTAGGTACCATAAGGAACAAACTTGCGGGTTGGATGGTAGAAGCAAAGTGCAATTGGCGAGCCCCTATTCACTACTACTGTGCTAATAATTGATGGTTAACCATTCATACAGTGTTTTTTTTGTTTATATCTTGGGAATTAATGGCTTTTGTGTGCTCAAATTTTCAGGACTTGCAGGATAAAATTTGGGGGCTTTCATCTGATATCCAAAATCAATACTACTTTGGGTTAAATTCCGGAGGTCCATATCCTGTATGGCCGCCATTGCCGAGTGGATTACCATCATGTGCGAATCATTTCATATTTGGAATAAGAATATAAATACGTCTCAATCTAAAACTTTTATCGATCGAAATTTTCATCAGAGAAACCGTTCTCCGTCTTCAGCGGATGGAAAGCTGAATGTTGAGCTGATACTTTCTCCTAACTCCAGCCGTTGGTGTCGTCCTTGAAGTTGAACTATGTTTCCAGAAGAAAGGGTCTAACGTTTTGAAAGTTTCACAGCCCCCGTCCCTATTTAGGGTGGGGCTAGGTTCTTTCTTGATAAGGATGCCTCTCGTCACTTTTCTTGGCACATTTTATCTTCTCTGCCAAACTTTCCACATTCTCCAAGTCAGGTTTTAGGGCCAGTCTTCTTGTTGGTGTTTCGTGCCACTGCAGAAAGATTGTTGGCTATCTTGGCCGTGTGTTTCTTTAATACGTTCCCAACAATCTTTTTGTTTCCCCCTACCCCCCCGATAACACCTTGTCACAGCTGCTACATGATGCTATACACGGGCGAACACAGCACCAGTTTGTCTCACCGTTTGCCTTGTCTTTTGGCGAAACAAGCAGTTGGCGATGGTTTGTTGGGCCCCTTGAAAACCTGGGAGGCAGCCGTAATTACTAGAAACACCGCCGTATATTCTCTGACAAACCACCGGGCCTTGGACGTAAGGAGTAACGACAAAGGTTTTATTAGTCGTCACCTGAGTAGAGTCCCGGTGTCCTGAGTGGCACGCGGTGTTTTCTTGCGATGGCACTCATAAAACTCAGTGCCCTTGATATCCACAGCGTCTGAGGGCAGATTTTACATGTGCTTTTTCTGTTTCCGTGATCCCTGTGTCATGACCACAGTTTCTGACGATGGAAAGCGGCCTAATCACACTGATTTATGTTCAAGTGGGTGGTGGATTCAAATGCCAGGTACTGATCATGTGCGTCTGCTTGTGGCGGTACACACTGCCCTTCCAAATACCATAGTTCAACTTCAAGGACGACACCAACGATCCTGGAGTTAGGAGAAAGTCATCATCACACCTTCAGCTTCCATCCTCTGAAGACTGAGAAAGGTTTTCTTCTGAAATTTTTCTGATCTTAAAACGTGATTGTTGATGAACCAGTATAATCTTTTATTCCATGTATTCTACCAACAACTTCTAAGACATTCATTCGCCATTTCATAATTTGCCGAGTCCTGGCCCTGGCAGATGCGTAACAACTGGACTACATGTTAAAGGAATTGTGGTTTAGACTTTAATCAGGTTTGGGGCCAGAGTACTCAACCATAAAGGATGCAGTACAAGGACATAGCTACAATTGGGTCTAATATCAGCTTTCTGGTATAATGGGGGAGACTACATCACATGTTAAAGGTATACGGGGATGTATCCGTTCCATGCAGTGGGTCATTTTTCAGGGAAATCCCTAGACATGGTCCATAGTTTCAATGAGAAAATCATGAGACATGGGTACCCCCATTTTCCTGTAAAACTGCCTCAAACATTGTTAAAAGTCAAAATGTTTCTTGGAAAAAGGGTTTTATATTTGAAGCAAATCCTTAGAAAGGGTCACGTTTTCTACCAATGAACCCTTAAAATGGGTTTATAGGGGTCAACTCCTTCAGCTGCACATCCCCACCAAACCAAATCTAGTAGATCACCCGGAACAATTTTTTTTTGGTTACTCTGGAAGTCAATAACAGGTGGATCTATTTGTAGTCATACCTGTAGCGCCCGTGATCTATGGTCTGGCTGACTTGCCTATTGCATAGGGTCTTTTAAAATCACCTGTACTGTATAAGTGGGAATTTTCGCGTACAGATATTTTCTCGATTTTTAACAGTTTTTTGCCACATCGCACACGAGAATTTTAATTTGCACACGTATTGACAACATCAATGCAGGCTACAATCTATTGGAAAAGGTTATTTTCTCTAGTTTTTCTTTTGCGTTTTTATGTTTACTCGCGAAATTCGCGAATATAAAACCTCGCGAAAATTTCCACGGTTATACAGTAAATGGTGAGCTATTGCAGGCTAATGATTTTGAAAACAGCCAAAGTTCTTTTGGAGTATGGCCAAGCTGCACAAATAACAGTGGAGGTGAGTTATACGTGTTACATGTTTTGACTACATGTACCGGGTAATTATGTTTGGTGACATAAACCAGGATTTTCTTTTATGGGGTCTGGTATGTGGATTATAATAGAAAGTTACCCCCTTTTATAAAAATTTTCTTTGGTTGACATAGTTTGGCCAATTGACACAACTAGGCATTGCGATTGGATTGGATACCCTGACAGAGAACCCTGACTAGACACGTATAAACCCTTGTAAACACTTTGCTCTGAGCAATCTCCTATTTGGGACAATTTCGAAAATTTTCACCCCAGACCCCCCTATTTTTAGTTATGCTTAGGTGTTTGCCGGCAAAAACCACACCCGGTAACAGCTTTTTTGACTAAAAATTAATTTAAAAAAAATGCATAGCATTAAGGTTTGGAGCAGAAGAAGCTTAAAAACAAGCTTTTAAAAAATTTGCCAAATTGCAATTTATGGTTTATTTATGTCCAGTATGTTTGTTTTACCACTCTAAAATAAACCGTTTCATTAAACGGAGAAAGATGTAACGCAAAGGAAGTTCTGGAAATTTTTCGGGGAGTTCGAAGACCATCAGGAGATAAACTCAAATCTCGAATGGACGCATAAAATATCAAGTCACATATAAGGTATAACTTGTGATAAGACTTCTTTGAGGTAGTTACAGGGGCATTTCGTGATCCACAGCCTCGGCCCCCCCGACTTACCTAAAAAAAGTTGAATTTTTTATATCATCTGAACCGGAAATGAGGTATCCTTGTGTACCAAGGATTACGTGCAAATTCGGTTGTATCCTTAAGAAAATTTCGCACTTTTGTATTTTGCTGTCGTAAACGGACAGAACTTAATAGCACAGTGCCTATGGGACCGTGGTAAATGAGCAAATTGCTCATAACAGAAAACTGCAAGGCTGGGATCCGTCACTAAAAAGTTGTGAATAAGCTTTCTCAAGGGCATCTAGTGAACCAAGGTGCTGGAATCATGAAATGCACTTTGTATTGCCTATGACTTGTTTCTATCTATCCTCCAAAGGTAAAATTGATTAAACATACCACAACCTCTGTAGAGGAGTTTCCGCAACCTGCCCCATCTGACACACTTTTTTCTGACACCACTTAAGAATTCGGAAACTCTTAACGGAATAAAACATGCTTTATTCGTGAAGGGTTTCCGAATTCATAACTGTGTCAGAAAAAAATGTTCAGATGGTCCTGTTACGGAACTCCCCTCTGTGGAGTATGTTCTCTTCAGCTATTTGAACCAACATCAAAACTACCATCCACAAATATCAACAATTTTGTTAAAAACAGTAATTTTAAAGTGACAGGAGGAGATTTTGAGGATACAAATTTCTCTCAAATTTACGGATCGTTTGTGACCACCTACGAGGAACAGTGTATTGGACAAAACAGGTGCAAAAGGAAAACGCAGAAACCTTGTTTTGATCTTGCCCTGCTATCGTAATCGTTCCCCATAGAAAACCATGCTTTGAATTTCCTGTCGTGCACTACAGAACCTACTAAATCATATCTTATTACATAAAGATGGCGTATTCGTCTTATTCAATTCAGGTGTGATCTATTACATTGGGTAGCATTCCAAATATGTAAAAAAACCGGGAAGTTCAAGAAAATTGGCGGCGCTTCTCCTGGAAATCTCTCAATGTCTCTTTAAGCGGATTAAGAGATTTTTGAAATATAATTTTTTGTGTTTTATTAAAAATTAAAGGGGGATAGCCCGATTTAAATGAATAAAATGCCAATTCAATTTGAGATGAATCGTATTTTTCGTTTCCATGCAGAACATTTATGTGTAGTATATAGTGCCATAGGATACTGTGTATAATCAACATTCCGGATCCGGAAATTTATGATAAATTTTTGATTTTTTATATGAGGACTTCGATTTGAGCTTACCATTTCACACGTGATTAGTATAGGGACAAGTATTAGGTAGCATACAAAAAACACATTTGTTTGAAAATTGAGGGCTCCCTTCCTCGGGGGGGGGGAGGAATCTCTGAGTCATCCTTTAATGTTGTAGAATGTTGTTAAGCAAAAAAATGTTTGCCATGTTATGATGTCCTTAGACGTCAAAGGTCAGAAATACCTTTCAAAACAAATAAATGAGGCCTGGCACAAGTGATCTGAATTTTCTATATACAACAGATTTACTGATTTGTAATTGTTCAAGAATGTGGTATGTCCAAAATAACATTACATAGATCAAATTACACAATTACACACAATTAGTTTATACTTAATTTGTAAACCAAAATGTCCACTGATGTCCACATGTAGTCGTTGCAGTTCAACGATATTTCCTCACAGCGAAGACTCCAAATGACAGCGCACAAGTTCATAAAAAACTCTGTAATATATTCCAGGGAATCTTCTCATCCTGAAGGTAATCTTGTCCAGCAGTTCAAGACGACGGGGCTTTCCCTCGACGACAAACTTTCACAATAATAAAATCCAGCTAATATACCAACCATCAGTCTGTCGCTATGTCCTCATATAGGACCACAACTTGATCCCTTTTTGATCCCAAAACTTGGGGGAAAAAAAAAAAGCTCTTTCGCTTAAAGACGACAGCAAGACAATTTTCGCTATCAAGCTCCGGCGGGATCCAACTATATTAAATCCTGTCACTAGATGTAGAACTCAAATCTACCATATGTAGATTAAAACTAGCTATAATTTATAGCTGAAATAGCTCCAAAGCTCTAGTTCAGCTCCTGATTTCAACTGCCGGCCTCAGTCCGTCAGTCACAAAGTAACCATTTAACTTCTCACAGCAAAAATTCCCCTTCCTAACATAATCATTACCTCATCATCATGCATAACATACCTTGCACCTCAAATCAGATTTTCACATCTAAATTACTCACTTCACATATATAACTCTATGGGGAATGACCTATCCCTCAACATTTTTTGATCATAAAGCATAAACAAGTGGACTCGTTACTAGTTTAGCATTCTTGGGGATTCCCCCACTTCCCCTATTGATCAATCTAAACAGGTGCACTTTGCAAAACAAACTAGGGATATTCCCCTTTCTCTCTTTTATAGGAAACAAGTAATTTTCCCGTGAGAAATCTTTTCTCAATCAAATTGATGAAATTATTGTTAAAGTTTAATCAGAAAAATGGAGAGATATACACCCTAACCCACCCTCCTAGAAAAACCTACCGACGCCAAAATTTTATACAAATTGGCACTAAATACAGACCCATGATTTTCACATTTACAATTCCAATTCTTTTGTGAACACTTATGCTCTAAATTTGAGTTTCCTATGGTTCCTTCCAAGACTCTTGTCGCTATTGGTATGAATTGCGTGCTGTTATTTTTGAAGTAGCCTGCTATTGTCCGAATGGCAAAATAAATGAAAAACTCAACGCTATTATCATAACTATCTATCCCAACTCTGAGCGGAGGTGCTATAACAGCAGGTCCCTGGCTTTGTATGTGCTAAATATCTGGAGTTTCACAGCCTGATCATGTTAGTATCCTCTTTCACTTATAGGAGTTTGTGGCCGATTAAAGGATCCTGGCCCGTCGCCCATAGCCGCTCCCAGAAGCAGATTTCCACTGTCATCAGAAGAAAGCTAACTATTTTTTTCATTTACTCTGTAATCTTAGAGCACAAAGGACGTTTGGTTTGGAATTATGAGTGGGAAAATGTGCCCATTTGGTCGACCAATATAATTTTTAACACATACTCTATGGGGCCCCCCCCCCCCCCTTACAAATCACTTTTTTTAGGCTCTGATCAAAACGGATTGAAATATCGGCGTCTAAACTTTACAGATGGTTTTTTTTGGAGTGCATGCCATCTATTAGATGAACACTTCACTGTCCTTAATTTGGGCCATCCCCCTTTACGATCTTTTAAGCTGGCTCTGTCAAATTTGTTTGTACACAGACAACTCATTTCTCTTAAAGGCACTATCAGTGAATTTAATAAATCGAAAATAGAAAAAATCATCCAAAATCAGATATTCTGCATGTTTGTAACAAGTCTAGGTATCCTAACATACCCTGCCAATTATAAGATCAAAGCACCTATAAAGGACAAAATCGGAAATCATTACTGTCCGTACGGACACTTCCTACAACACGTTTTTGAATGGAGATGAAATCTTTGAACCTTGCTGTTTCTTCTTGTCTGTTATTTTCAGTTGGAAAAGATACTTATGACAATTCTACAGACTTATTCGTCACGTTTAAGCTATTCCTGCGAAATTCAAATATTTGACTCTTTTGGGTGAATCACTGATAGTGCTTTATAGTAATCACATATTATTTAAAGGTGAGTGACCCGATCATGGTTCCTGAATTTTTCACATTTTCTTCCTGACATAAGTTCCCACCATTCGAATATATATAACAACATTGTTTCCATAGAGTGTGTGTGATAAAAATAAATGTGTTATACCACATTGGGAGATGCTTTTGTTCTAAATTTTTTTTTTAATTCTCGGCCTTAAATTTCACTGGGGCATGAGAAAAATATGAACCTTCTTCTGAAATCAAAATCTCATTTTGAATGGAGTAACACAAGGGTTGTTTATCAGGTCGCCCACCTTTCATAATGAGAATGGCATATTTAAAAAATTTTTCTTTGGGCCTTTTACATTCAAGTTAACTGGTCTCTTCTCAAAAATTCTAACAATCGGTGTACAACCAAAAGCCACCAGGAAGTTGGCCCGTGCAGAAGCCATGGTGCAAAATCGCGAACTACATCGTGACTGCTTCATGCTGTATAAGCCTCCACACCGGCAAACCTTCATAATTCAACACCCCATCACTTTCAGTACCAGAAATGTTATCTACTTCTTACACTGCAAGAAAGGCAACAAGCAGTATGTCGGGGAGACTTCCAAAGTCTTAAGATCAGAGCTCGCTGGTCTGCTGAAAACAACAGAGGACAAAGACGGGTCACCCGTGATGAATCATTTTCGTCAAGATGATCATAATCTTTGGGATCTGGAGATAACAGGAATTGAAGCCATGGAGATTGAGTCTGACAAAGAGCGAATAGCAAGAACCAACAACTGGATTATAGAACTGCACAGCATGGAACCACATGGACTCAATGAAGCATTCAGGTCAGTGGCAAAATGACTGGGGTGTTGGGAGTGGAAAAGTTAACCCCAAGTTCGAAATATTCAATTTTGGGACAAAATACAACACTATTCATTTGCATCTCGTCTATGACCACATTAATTTAAATTGGACTAATTTTCATGCTCTTTGTTTTTGGTGTCAGATCAGGTTTCCTTTGAGGACCTATTACTGGTATCCTGGTAACCAGTAAATAAAAATAAACATTTAACACACTTTTACAGGGAGAGGTAATTTCTATGAAAATCTACACTAGTCAATGTATTCGCTCTTTGCACGCTTTTGTCATTTGTGGGGAGAGCCTCAGACTGGCAGCAAATATGAATGGGAGTACTTACGCAATAGTTTGATCAGGTTTGATTCTTTCTAAACAAAACCCAATGGCCTTGCAAGAGGTGAAGACATTGTTATATAACAGACTCATGTATTCCAATGTCAGATCGAGGTTCTACCTACAAATGGCAAACCATGCAAAGGATGAATTGGGTGAGTGTTGAATATATTAGCAAGTTCCAGGCTGGCAAATATGCTAACATTTTCACAATTGTTATTGTTAATTATCAGTGTCTAATTGCATGTATGGTATCATTTTTAAAAAAATTTTTAGGAACATTTGGTTGAAAAAACAGGGAGCATTTGTTAGAGTGGGTGCAGACATTATGGTATCTTCCAAAGATATCAAAGTTTTTTCTTATTTTCCCCCCAGGACAAGTGTGGCACCTAGATACACCTATGACGCCTTTTTATGCTACAGCCGGCAAGATTTTGCAGCAACCTTCGACATTGTAATAAGCTTGAGCAGCAAGGCTTGCAGTGTCACATGGGGACCGTGACTTTTGTACCGGGCCTTGCAATCCTATTGACGAATATTCTCCTGCATAGAAAGCAGGGTCGAAGGCATCTTGGTTATTGTCTCCAAATTTCAATCCAGATGAATGTGCAGTTTGTTGTCATGGGCAACCAGGCAGAAGCAAAGAAGCTCCTTCGGAGAATCATTCTTGGTTTTTGCTTTGCATCCAAAGTGTCAATCCCTCCGGACCTGAAATTGAGGCACAGGTCTTAATTGTATTAAAATCACCGAAGGTTTGTCTGCAGTTGACACACAACATTTGGTTGGATAATACAAAATTGAACAATACTCTAACCGCTACGTCAATGAGATCTATCTCACAGTAGAGAACTTTCTGTCAGAGCAAAAACTGATGTGTATGAAGGAACACTTCACTGTAACCTGAAAATGTCTGGAATTGGAAAAATCATCTTATATTTTAAATACCCAGTACAATGAGGATTTTAACTTTTGATGCTTCCATGAATTCAAGACCCTGAAGAAAACACTTCAGTGAATTCAAGACCCAAATCCAGAAAAAGAGTCATGATTTGAATTCAAGATGATCCACCAACTGTTTATCTTGGTGAGGGCTTAAGATTGTAAGATTTGCCTGGGTGCCTCATAAATAGGCAGTATTGTATGCAGCTTATAAGAAATCCTCCTGTATTTGGTTTGGCTCTTGGATTGGATCTTGTTTCAAATGCGTTCCTGTTGTTACAAATGCCTTATTCCGTATTCACATTGAGGCTTAAATCCAAGACATTTTCAGTTTTTAACAGTGCTTGTAACCTTACTAAGAGTGTTAACTATGCGGTACACATATTTCATGATTGTAACATGATTTAACACAAGATTTTTTATGTATTGAAATATTTAAAATGACTTTTATATTTTTATAGTTTATCAGAATAAATTTTTTTACCATAAAACATTGTTAATCACTATGTGGCTCATTTCTAGCACAACTCAAAAGCAGAAAATGAGCATAGTGGCATGTATCTATCTACAAATCCTTCGTACATTTAAATGGAAACTGCACATATGTATAAATGACACAAAATTCTCTACAATTTTTCTGCCAAACATCTTGTTGGGTTTAAAACCCGGGGTGGGTACTCCGACCCAAAATTGGGTATCAGGTGTGCGTCCGCCATGTAAAAAAATCGACCCCTGTTTACAGTGACCAAATTTAGCAAAAATATGACCCATTCTATAGTTAATTCCAAATTTTGACCATTTATATAGTTGGTCTTGAAATTTTGCACCATTTTCGTAGTAATCTTAGCAAATCGGCCCATTTTCATAGTAACTTTTCAAAAAAAATCAAAATCAACCATTTTCATTGTGTTTTACCGAAAATCAAAAAATTCACCCCATTTTTCATATAAATTGCGACCAAAACTTGAAAATGGGACCTTTATATGGTAGCTGCCTCAAAAATGCCCATCACTATATTAGCATGGTTGGGAAAATGACCCATTGTTTAGTAAGGGGTGAACCTTTGACCCATATCGGCGTCACAATGTCCTACCCTTTTCCACGGATAACCCCCCGGGGTTTTTAAAACAAGATAATTTTTTTGGTCACTTTAATATCCCAGTGACCTTATATATCTGAAATTTGCTGGGGTCATCATAAAAGAAATTTATTGGCATGAATCTTTCGGCACATCTATAGAGGCCACGGGAGTTGATTCTTAGTTTCTTGTTGGAGCGTCGGCATCAGAATTTACTAGCTGTGCCAAACTTTTTTAATTTTTTGTGAAAAAAATTGTTTTTCTTGAAACTTGATAATAAACATTTTCAGTTGCTCAAAATATTCAAGCATCCCTCTCTGTTCATTTTAAGCAGTTCCCTTGGATGGGTGTCACAGTATACCATAAAATAATGAATTTCCTCAGATTTTTGTCGCGCTTGTCTTAATACTGGGTGCAAAAATGAAAAAGAAATAAACCTGCAATACCCCTGTTTTTTAATTAGGAACTTGGAAACTTTGTTTTGTGTAATAAAATATCAGGTGACTATGTGGTAATTCATATGCGATTAGATGTAATAATGAAATGACAGTAATACTGTAAATGATATTAAAATAATGAAGTCGGACCTCGTCACCTTTTTAAAAATCTCCAACAGAAACTAAGAATCAAATTCCTTGGCCTAATGAAATATCGCAGTAAATAATAAGAATTAACCTTGAGTAATTGAAAGTGCCTTACTCAAGGGCAAAACACATTGACTACTGTAGGCCAAACTCCAACGTTGTGGTGTGTGGGTCGACGCTTTATCCACGGGACCACACGTTCCTCATTGCGGTTGACCTGTGCTGTACGTCAGCTCATTTTTCTGGAAAATGGGACCCATATAGAACTACTTGCCTATGGACTGGGAAAAAAGCCATATTTGCCTCTAACACAAAACCGA
>JAMKCH010050474.1:0-55273 GCA_023653785.1 Ophioderma brevispina
AAGATATGTTGTAATGGGTGTATTACTATGGTTACTATGGTTACTATTGCACATGAAGTTCCAATTGAATGAATAGAATCTACAGGCTTTAAACTTAGAAGTTTTCACTAAGACTAAAGTAGTAGCATGCATGCTTTTAATAGACCAAAGCTAGTCATGAGCTGCCTTGCCTATACACAATCATGCTGCATGTCCAAACTTTTGATCTGTCCAAGAATGCCCTCGAAATCCATGAATCAGTCACCAATTTCGTCATCAGCAGTAGATAGCATGAGTAGGAGGCCGGAGGCTTCGTCGTCGGTAGTAAACTGCTCACCGTGATGACAAGCAGTTCCATATCCACACGTGCACGTATAGCACCGTCGCGTGAGCATTTTACAATGTCTGGCGGAAACGGCCATCATCAAATTTTGATCCAGAACTTCTCTTTAAAAAATGCAGGCTACTGTTGCACGAGGTTTACGTTTAAGAACAATATAAGCATTGCAGTCTATTATTTTGAAGCCCAAATTTTCAAAAATGGCTTTGACATTTGCGATTTTCGGTTGAAAATTGAAGGCGAAAATTTTGCACTTTTTTCGACACATTTTTCAACTGTACTACATGGTATAAAAACATTTCTTTTCTTTTTATTTCACACAATTTCGCCGTGTAACTAAATTTGCACACAGCTGTAACATGTATGTTTCTATTTTCACCTTCATCTCAGTTCGATCTTGCTTCAAACATTAATAATTTGTGATATTTTCGGCTAAGCCAGTAGAGCTTCCTTGCTTTGTTTACGTCTCAAAACAGCCACTTCCGGGATCTCGAAATTCCCGGTTCGCGCATGCGCTATGCGTTTGCTCCACCGTTAGGGGGGTCCATATGGACCCTAACGCGATATCTCCGCAACGCGCGACGCGATTTTCTTTGCATGTCAAAAGATGCGGGATAACAAGCTTGACAATTAGCACAAACAAAGGTAAGGTTCTATACAAAAACAATTTTCTTCTCTAAAAAACCTCTTTTTGTTCTACAAAGAACCCTAATGAATATTCATGGATTTATTTGTAGAATGGAATGTTTTTTGGGGGAGGGTTTTTTGTAGAACTGAAAGGATTAAAACAGTTTTTCAGAATATATGAGCACACACCAAAGGAACGATTCTGGGCATATTAAAATATTTAAGGTTCTATATAGAACCTTATGGTGCTACATAAGGTTCTATATAGAACCTTATGGTGCTACATACGGGACAAAAATGTTCCATGTTGCACCTTTTTTTCTAAGAGTGTAATGTTCACAACCAAAACATGCTTCAAATCTCTCTTTTTTTTAAATATCACTAGTCACTGGATGTTGAGAATCTACAAGAACATAAAACACAAGTGCGCAAATTAAATTTTCCACTTTTAGATAAACCTAGTATTATAGGCCTAACCTCAAAACACTTCGGAAAAACTTGACCAGATTTGAGTAAGACCGTGATTATTTGGTGGTGGGGAATCTACAGAATAATTTCTAAACTCTAAAGCTCTGAGAAATAATGAAATTTACAGTATGCTGCATGTGCTGGCTCAAAGTATTTTCTTCTTCCACTAGGTAAATGCTATCTACTGAAGATAGCAAACTTAAGAAAAAAGAAATAACCATTTTCAATGAGTTTAAACGTTTACTATATAGCTGTATGATGTCAAAGAAACCAACATGTGAATTAAATTTTAAACCATTACTAGTGAACTTAGCCACAGTAAATGAAGCTAAATGGAGCTTCTTTTCAAGACCCATTGGACAAATTCAACATCATTTCTTTGACTTATTCCAAGCATGGTGAAATTTTGGCACTGTTGCAATCCTAAGCTATGAATATATGAGTAACCACATCAGCAAATTCTACTCCCTTAGTGGAAAAAGTGAAAGATTTGTTTCCATTGTTTGTTTTTGTTGTCGACAAAAATTAAAAATTGAATAAAACGTACAATTTTTAAAACCAATAGAGTAGAATGTGGTTACTCATGTAATTTTGCATCATTAGGGAGGTTTAATGACTGCATTAGTGTCATAATCTCATCTTGCTTGGAGGAAGTCAAGGGACGATGTTAAAGTTGTTCAATGCCCCTTTAAGTCTGTTGTCCGATGCTCTTTTTAATTTAAGTGAATTATTGTGTTCTTGCTTGAATATGCATGATTTTAACACCTCTTCTCCTACTTTGGAGGCTATTCAAATATCAAATTTCTTGAAAATATCACTCTTTCTGTGACAGGCTGAGAAAGCTACACAAAGAACACACCTAATATAAAACAAAAATAAAAAAAAAATAATTTTTTCACATTTCGTCAGCTGCGTCACATAGTGACGTATATGCAAAATATGCATTTTGAGAAAAACAGCTTTGAAGATTTTGCGATCTTAATTTGCTCTATGCTGTTAATTCAAAGATATATTTCAATTACAACCTAGTTGAAAATCGTCAAAAGAAGTTAAATTTCATATATATTTTTAACTGATCAACTTATGCCAAAAATGTTAAATAAAATACGTCACTTGTGAAACGGACAAAATAGGAATTTCAACGTATTAAAAACAAATACGTCGTTATGTGAAAAGTTTGCGCCAATACGTACGTCACTATGTGATAATAACAAGATAGTAACTCTACAGTAAACTGAAAACTACGTTGCACAAAACATCACTATGTGAAACGGCGAATACTTCGAAATGCAGATACAATGCTGTTGGCTTGCGCAGAATTAATTTTTGACAAAATATGTCGTTTTATGTGATGCGGACAATTTAAGGTATTGCAAATACGTCATAATTAGTTCTAGCTTACTAATAAAGCCACTTTGAGGTTTGAAATTTGGTGAATATTTAGAGTAGTACCAAACAAACTTAGGCCTATATGTCAAAAAAGGAAAACATATCGGATATGTCACTATGTGACATTTAGATAATTCTGGTATAAGGTCTATCTCAAAACAGTGTGGAAAATCCTGACAAGATAGGGTAGGACATGGTTATTTTGTGGTGTGGAATCTTTACTGTTGTAAATACATGACCAAACAAGCACATTTTGAATTTGTATTTCTATAAGCATCTTTTAATACATCAGACGCTGTGTAATGCTGCACTGTCTGTGTCTTGTGCAGCACAGGATGCTTCTGGAAATACACCACTCCATGCCTGTTTTGTAGGATTATTGAGTTCCTTTTGAGGACCCCTTCTTTTTGCTGCCGAAATCCAATGTCGCACAGCAGGTCACAGTAAAAGTCTCATTTATTATGATAAAACCAGAATAAAACAAAAATATCAATAGCGACACCATTTTGACAACAAATTTCGATTATTTATTCTACTGACTACATCATGTGTCAATTTTATGAAATGTCATTGTAGGCAAATACGATTTTTCTTGAAAATCTAGTTTTACACCTCTTTCTATGGAGAATGGGCATATATAGAGGGCACTATAACATACAAATCATGATCTTTGTAGGCATATATCGCAAGATTCCTGCTATGATTTGTTCTGATTTTTTGCAAAGGTTATAGCACTTGCCTGACTATGCCTGTCCCTACTTACGATCGTATATCAGTTGTCAAAACTGTTGTCACTGCTTGAACGTGTTCTAAAAACAAAAGAGACAATCTGCATGGGCCAAACAACTGTGAGCTAGACATCTTTTTTTTAATAATGCTTTCTTTTTGTTCTTTTGGTATATGACATTTTCAACTGCATATTGTATGATTTTACCTGAACATTTTTCAATCTCATCTGCACATATGTGCTGGCAGCACTATTATTTAAGGGAACCATTTGAAGAAGAAAGATCAATTCTCAATCCGGCATTGCCCTACCTACAATCTTTCAAGAGTGAAACCATTCGTTTTCATTTCTAATTGCCATTCAAAATATGACTTGTAATTTGACCCAATTTGCCAAATGTGTTAACAGTTCCTCGTAACAATTCAATATTTTAGGACCATTTTTGTGGTTTCAGAAGTCCAGTTTCCACCACCATTTCCATAAACTAACAGCGAAACTGTTATAAATCATTTTTGTTATGTTTGTAGGCAGCCAATGATCTTTAAGCTCCATATCGTCGACCGCATCACATACTGACGTATTTGCAAAATACGCATTTCGAGAAAAACGACTTTGAAGATTTTGCGATCTTAATTTGCTCTATACTGTTAATTAAAACATATACTTCAATTTAAACCAAATGGAAAATCGCAACAAAAACAATCAAATATATTTAAAATACGTCACCACGTGAAAACGACAAAATAACAATTTCAACGTGTAATGACAAATACGACGCGTAAATACGTCGTTATGTGACGCGTTTGTGCAAATACGTCACTATGTGAAAACGACAAAATAGCAGCTCTACTGTAAACTGAAAAATTCGTCGCACAATACGTCACTATGTGACAGCTGTACAATACCATCACCTGCAAAAATATCTGAAATGCTCAGGTTCAGCTTTTGCAGAACCTTTGTTTTGGAGTTCAGGTGACCTGATGAGGTTATCGTGAATATGCTCTACATACCATTTAATCCAATTGTATACAAACCTAGATTATAGTAGATTTCAAATTAAGTGACACTCCATGCATATTTCGATAGGGGATATTGATATGGGTTCAATTCCCGGCCATGAGGCGGGCCATGCGGAGATTATGCCTTGTTGCCATTACAAAACATATTGTGTCCATGGTACAAAGCCAATGTACGGAATCTGCTTATTGGAAACTGATGCATTCAGTTCTACAATAGGACTTATGCCATTGTGGGCCCAGATGACAAAACCGCTTTGCGCTAATCTCTTAATACAAGGTTGGCCCATTTTTGATAGTCAAATAAACACTTAGTCGTGTTATGTGTGCATTGATATAAGAATACATTATTTCTCCAATGCTGTGATAAGGAATGATATTTTGCAGTGTCAAAGGTAATAACCCAGGAGCTAGCACACATTTGTAACACATCTCAAGTACAAAAGGTTTGAGTGATTATATATGTGGACAGACTGACAGGGACCCCTGAAACATGATTCTTAAGTGCCGCAAATGGTGTTTTAAGGAGAGGGGGCCAAAACAAAGTTTGTAAAGGGGGAACATTTTTCAAATGATTCCAATCAGTGAAAGCGCACACCATATTATGTGTATAACTTAAGGATTCAGAAAAAGGGATAGTTGTAATATGTAACAGCCTAAAGTGTAGAGTTATTTAGGCTAAAAACCAGGTGTCAAAAATCAATAATAAGGGTAATTTCAGTTGTCCAGTGGTCAATTTTAAAGTTGCCCCAAGTTGGATTAAAAAAGGGTGCAAATATTGGTGTGAGTTCATAGGGTGAAAATAAGGAAAGTTTTAAAATGTCTGAAATGATTAGTCTTCAGATGTATTTTTGTTTGTTGTTTTTTTTGTTGTTTTTCCTTTGGGCACAGAAGTGCAACGTCCATGCATTCAATGGGGGCTTGATCTTGTTACCAACCTACTTATTAAGCAACATTGAGACACTCCAAAAAATATTCCTTATTTTAATCCTCCTATGAGCTCCACCAAAATAAGTTTGCACCATTTTTTATCCAAATCGGATGCAATTTTAAACTTTGACCCCTGTACAACTGAAAGGACCCTTTTTATTGATTTTTGCGGTTTTAGCCTTAACTCTGAAACTTTAGGCTTGTGTACATAATGAAAACTATACTTTCTGGAATCCTTATGGGTTGGCAAATAATATGGTTTATACTTTCAAACATGATTGGATCAATTTAAAATTGACCCCTGTACAATCTGGTCTGGCCCCCTCTCCTAAGGCACCACTTGCGGCACTTAAGAACGCGTTTCAGGGGTTCCTGTCAGGCGTCCACAATTTAATCACTCAACCTTTTGTACTTGAGAGGTGTTACAAATGTTTGTGCTAGCTCAGGGATAAAGTTATGTTCAAATAAAACGTTAAATGAAATCTTTACTGGTGTTTTCATCCTGATACTTCAATTGAAAAAGCCAAGCTATCTTAGATGTGAAATAATGTATTTTAGTTCAACCTTTAATAGCTACATTACTATACATCGTATGAGTACCATAAACGTTTTACCTGTGGCCATTAAAATAATTCCTCTTACCTCTCACTGTGAATGGACAGGCCTAAAACTTTCAACTAGGTCTCACTTATTTTGAAATCTACTATAGTGTCTGGTATCAAGACACGACATAATTCGGTATTGAGCGCGAACTTTAAAATTTAAACGCACGTCTATGTCTACTTGAGGGCAGCCTTGTTAATTTAACACCTTGCTGGCCCGAACTGTAGCGAATTTTGTTTCGCTATATTTTATGTGCACATAGCAATGTTCAAATTCTGTGAAATACATATGCAAAGTACTAAAAGGCTTGCAATTTTACAGCTTGATTAGATTTTCTTTGCAGTAAACGGACATTTTTTCGATTAAAAAAGCCTGTACAAACCTATAAGCACACTCTTCACATGGTTTATTAATATAAAATGATTGTTAAGTATGATGATTGACAACTACCAGTAGTTACCCTATATAAGAATCCTAGCGAGTAAAGTGATTCTAACAATACAATAATTTTTTAGTAGCAACATTACAAATAATTACCCCTTTATGTGACAACAAACAATTTCACTGTGGACCTTGCAAAATCGTTACTTTACCAGCCTTCTGGCGTGTATTTTACAACACCCATAATAGTAGAGCGGTTTGGACAGCAAACAACACCATAATTTTTTTTATTTGGTTTGTACTTCAAAATTGTCGACAACCCCTCCCCGCGGTCAAACAAAACGCAACCACTTCTATTCGAAAGATAGTTACAAATCATTTTTAAAAAAAAAATGAAGTTGTGGTCAAAAACTTTGGTGGATTGGTGGTTTTGGGGTGGTAAAAAAATCACGTTTTGAGCTAAAAACTTAAGGAAAATCAAGATGATAATTTCTTAGCAAAACAAATTTTAATCATGATGCAATACTATCATCTCTGAATTATATACTCCCGCCTAAAAAATTCCGAAGATGTTGAAATGGCCATCAACGTGCTCAAAACTTGCTTTCAAATGAAAAACGCGCCAAGCCAGCTGGATAATCTCTCCAAACTTACACATCATGCTTCGTTATCAATGCATACGGGCCACAGTCAATAAGCCAAACATTATACGCGAACAACGCACCTGGCATTTATTATGATCACACATTCACCAACATACCTACATACCTTTTTATACAGTAATTTATATCGTTCGGAGTTTTTAGGCGGGATGCAGACTATAGATTCTGTTTTATACAATATATAAAGGGTCTAAATTTTAGCCCAAAATCGCTGTTTTTCCCTAAAAAAACACCTTTTATCCACATTTAACACAACGAGTTATTACATGAACCCTTTATGCAATGTATAAAACATATATCAATAAAAAAAAGGATACCAGAAAAATAAGATTGTAATTATTTTGTACTTAAAAAAATTAACAAACAATTTCGCTTAATTTTCAGCCCAAAAGGCATTTTTTCGGCCAAGAAATCATCCCTGCCACCAAATATTTCAACACAACATCATTTTCTTAAATCCAGATTATTTATCCGTAAAATAAAAGGGGATGTGTTTTGTTGCTGGGTACCGAAAGGGGAGGTAAACGCGAAGTAGAGCATTTTCATAGCTCGGCCGCTCCGTTATAAACACAGAAACAGAAATGGATTATTTGAACAATAAAACTAGCAACATATTAAATATGTCCACTTATTTGCGAGAACCAAAATACCAACCGGATCCACGTTCAGGTACATAAACATGCGCGGGGTTATTGAAAATAAAACAATGAATGACTTTAGCACCGAAACACCACCTTCCTTATCCAGAATTGTGTATTAAAGACACTCCAGGACATAAATTAGTATGTTCAAATGGGAAACTAAGGGAGGGTCATATTTACGCCGGGGGGGAATGGAGGATGAGGGGGGTGACCCGAAAATGTTTGTAAGAGAAGAGGGGGGGGAACGTGAAATTTTCATCAACGCGAGGAGGGGGGAACATGAACTTTTTTAAATGGGAAATCAGCATGATCAAGGGGGGGGAACGTGAAATTTTTGAAAGGAAACGAGGGGGGGGGGGAGGGACGCGAAAATGTTGGCCGAAAAAAGTTTGAAATCCTCCATCACCCCCCCCCCCCCGGCATAAATACGACCGCTTCCCTAAGGACTTACCACTGGCATTTCTCTGGCACTGACGGTGGATAAACATCGATATATACACTCATAGCTGTGACAAGTCCCATATTGGTCATGCGCCCATAACCGAAAGAATTTCACAACGAAATTGACAAATGGCCGGTAAATAAAATTTCTCATTACCCAGCTTAGACGGCATCCCTAAATTGTGTAAAAAATAACTTGTGTAAGAATATCTTTGTTACATTACGTCCGCTGGGCGGGAAAAAACATATAGTGGAAACTTCAGAGGTCAAATGCAAAACCACATGTAAAATGTGGCCAGTGACTAAAACCTATATGAGCATTTGGTCACATGGGGTTCTAGTTTGAATTTCAATGCAAATTATGATAGTAAATCATATGGCAGTTGATAGTTAAGAATCTGGGGTAAATTAATTATATAAATATATTTAGAAAGGAAAACCTTGCTTGTCAGTTTTGGTTGTCTCCGTAAAAATGTTACATATGGGGTTTTGTTATGTTACCGTTTTTACTACATGTGATGTTTTGCTCTTAAAGGTCAAATTCACATATGAGGTTTTTTCCCGCCCAGCGACGATAAGCGATTTTTTTTAGTATTGTAAATCTTGGGACAATCCTGGAAACAAGGTCAAGCCCCATTGAATGCAATCAAGGACGGTGAACTTCTGTGCCCCCTACATCGGTAACTAAGCATTTTAGACAGTCAAAACTATTTCGTATTTTAATCCTATGAACTCCACCAATAATTTGCACCATTTTTATCCAAATCGGAGCAGCTTTAAAGTTTGACCCCTGTACAACTGAAATTTACCCCTTATTTTAATGATTTTGTTGGTTTTAGCCTATAACTCTGAAACTTTGTGGAATCATTGTGGTTAGACAAATAACATTGTATAATTATCAACATGATTGGATCAAATTAAGAATTTGTACCCTGTACAAACTTTACCTTGGGCCCCTCTCATTAAGGCACCATTTGCTGAACTTACGAATCACATTTCAGGGGTCCCTGTCAGTCTGTGAACATATTCAATCACTCAAACCTTTCGTACTTGAGATGTGTTACAAATGTCTGCTAGCTCCCGGGTTATAGCCACTGACCTCTACACATGGATAACGGGTCTCAGTCGCCGATTGAAACAACAGAAAATTGTTTTTTGCCCTTCGCAATATTGCGGGAAACAATGCATACACCTGCTGGTGCACATATTCCACACAGATGTTCTATTCCTTTAACTTTGACAATAAAGTGAAGCCATATTGCACAGGCAAAAATGCAACTTCCTGTGTTTTAATGGAGGATTATTCAACGGTGCGCCAGCCCGCTATCCATGTGTAGAGGTCTGTGGTCCTAGCCATGCAGCCAATGAACGTCATCATTTACTTTTCTACTCCTACGGACTATGGCACCTGATGAATTATTCCACTAGACAATAAACGTAAAGACATGTAATGTACATAAACTATTTAATATATAGTGACAAGAAGGAAACGAATTACTGTATGTCCACTCGAAAGAGCATAATCACTTACGCTTCGGCGGGAATTGTCCGTCCCGCATGGTTAACAACACGTTAAACTGTTTCATCATCAAAGTCCAGTGTTGTAGTGCGACACTTTTCACTTTCAATGGGCACATTTCTGGAGAGTTCACCCCACGTTAAGTCGCCGCTTTGAGGTCCACGAATCTCAATCGAAAGAGTATCATCTTCGTCAACATCAAAGGCGCCAATTACGAAGGAAAGAGGTTCATATGCCAAAAAAAAAAAAAAAAAAAAAAAAAACTCCGCAAACAGCTGTTTAGATGGTTTGGTTGGTTTCAAATCAGAATTAAAATTTAACTTTCAATGAGATACATGCTATGTATTTTTACGAATATTTTAAATATACATTTGCTTTCACTATTGAATGTAGGTGACCATGGATCCTGCAGACTGAGAAATATACCTTTCATTCAATGAAGATTTTGTTGAATAAATATAAATTAATCATTTGACCTTAAGATCATAATAAATAGTTACGTAAACCCGTTGACATACCTCAGCAACTCGTCCCGAGCTCACGATATAACCAGACTGTGCAACAAATACCGTCGGTTCATCATTTTCCTCCATTATCATTATTTGAAATGAAACTCTCTGCGATAGTGGTTGTATCTCATTTATAGTTTGATCCTCTGAGACTAAAATAAAACCAAGCACAAAGAGATAGTGTTATGTTTGCGGAATTATTTTAAAATGCGTGGCATACAGAGGCAACCAAACAAGGGGAGCTAAATTCCCAAGTCGTAAAGGCGAACCATTGTCGATGATTTGACCCCGAGATAGGAGGTATAAACATTGGAAACCAAACACTGTCAAAGGTGTCAATTAGTTGTTTTAACCACCCAAAAACATTAGAGATTGTGCAATAATCATGTTCACCCTCGGAAGAATTTCTTTTAACAAATGGTTTACCGAATTCTCATTTCTCCAAAGTCATGTTCAAAATATTGTTATTAAATTTTATGCAACCACCAGCCGAACCTCCTCAAGCCTTAACGCAAATTTACTTTTGGCTTGAACTACCGAATCAAAGATTCACCTTATATTCACTTACAATATAAAAACAATTAGGCCAAGATTCGTCATCAATTCAGATTTTTAAGATATTCAAAATATCAAAATATACCGTTCTTTTGAGGACTTAGGTGTAGTCTTTGTCAAAGACGACTCAACCAGGATCGCCGGAGGCGCGTGTCGATTGCGAAGCTCTTGGCCGAGCGGAGCAATGCATTTTTGCGCAAATAGTTCTAGGGGGTTGTACTTATTAATTGATTGTTCGTGCCAACATTATTTGTCAACTGAACCCTTTCTTTATCCACAAGACGAATGCCCGACAATAACATAAACAATGCCGCCAGACGGTAGTATCACATTTGTTTGGCCACGGTGCTTTAGCAGTGCGCTTTACTATGTTTTGTCACAACCATTTACCACGAAGTTTCGGGAGATTTATCCCGAAAAACAAAGAAAAACAAAACACACAAAATAAATGCGGAAAGGTGATGCGCAAGAGACTCCCCATGAGAGGGTGCTAAACCACATCATATACATGGACTGTAGGAAAAAAAATAAACAAATAAAGCGCAACGCCTTGATGAAAGGCTAACTTTGGTGATTCTAAAGTGAAACTGTTCGCAATGTTCATTTTGGGACCTTTTACATCAGAAATATGTATCAGCATCTTCGAAAACGTTCCGGTTATTTCCGAACAGCAAAACGTGATTTTTGAGGAAAAAAATGTGAACTTTCCATACAACCAATGTCTATTACACGCATCCAAAATGTATCCAAATGGGCATTTTGGAGATTATCAGTAAAATGTGCTATGTTTACTTCCGGTTGGGGGAAATTGTGCCGTTTGTTATGCATGTTTGTTGATCTCTGATCTATATCAACATTTGCTAAAGAGAAACTGGCACATTTGGATAATAGATTTTTAAAAATTATATTTTTGCATGGTTGTAAAGCTTTTGAATGCATTAGTTCTCGCATGAAATGATTAATCCCAATTCAATGCACTTAGCGGTAATCATCGTCATCGTCGACAACCATCGCTACAAATATCATCATGCTAACAGTGGAATAAGCGTTGCCTTTTTCTTTTTAATATAGAACATTCTCACAAAGTTTCAAAATATTTAATTTAAATTCAGTCGCGATACTTCTCACATTATGAGCGTTTGGGAATCGGCCATGCAGTTGAAATCTACTTCAACGACGACCCAACTAGTTCACAACAACTTGTACTATTTCAACATACATTCTGTCAATGTATTGAGATATGAAAATACTGTGTCCTCCATGGGAATCTTAACTGATTTTACTCCACCGCAGCCCGGTTGTATCCCAATTCAGTGCCCTTAGTGGTAATCATCATCATCATCATCATCATCATCATCATCATCATCATCATCATCATCATCATCATCCTATATATATCCTCCCACTGCTGGGCAAAGGCCTTTCTCAAGCTATGCCAAGTGTTATGTTTGAGTGTTTGGCTCTGCCAGGCTGTAATTTCTACATGCCTGACAATCTCATCACGCCATCTTCCATATAGACCATCCCAGGGTCTGTGGTATAAACGACTGGTAATGTAGTAAGTCTTTGCTTTCAAAAATTACTGTCTGGCCAGTCTTTGTTTTCAAAAATCTTTGCAAGGATTGCTACCGTAGGGCCGTAGACGTGTACTGCCAGCGATGTGCCGGGGAAGGACCGCTGTCAGCCTCCACGGTGTTGTGTCTTGGTGTTGTATGTTCAATTTTGGGGTGTTGTAGGGTTAATACCTGTGGTATCAGAGCATCTTGTGAGTTATGTTCTGGCCGGACTTGTTCCTTAAACTGCTGGAGAACAGTGCGATACCATCAGGTGCTGTTTTTTTTTCTGGTAGGGCTAGCTTATTCCAAGGTTTTCACCCCTGGCTGATCATCCTGCACTATGCTCAGCATCTTCAGTTCCAGCAATTGTATGACAGCGATATTCTCCCATTTAGGTATTGTCCATTACCTTGGCGGATGAAAACAAATTTAGTTCCAACGGCAGAGGGCGAATGAGGAGAAATCCCACCGGCCAATGGACAACAACATAATTGCTGCTTAAAACATGACATCACAGGGCGTATGAATAAATTGAAATTCTTCGGCCAATCATGCTTTCATGACAGGGGCGAACTACAATTTAATGAGTAGACCTCGGTTGCTGTTATCTCCGGAACAAATCCCCCGTGCAGTTTTGCCAGAACTGGAATAAAATAATTTCTGGCAACAATTTGGATTACGAAAATTGCAAGAAATTACCCAAATAATACTTCGAAGGTAGCTGGACAGACGTCCAAGGATGACTCTATGACGGAGCAGTGGGAACTCGGTACACCATCACGAACTGCTGGCCCTGATATGTCTCGTCTAGCTACCTTCAATCCTCTCTTACAGACTATATAATCAAAGATTAATTTTTTGGAAAAAAATTAAGTTCCTCTCAACTGGAGTTTTACTGATTCTTTTTAGGGGTGTTCCAGCTTTCATGAGATTTTTAGTTGGTGTAATTTGGGGGTCTGGTTCAGGAGTTATGGCAAATTATCTGAGACAGTTGAAAAACCTGTTGGGCCAGTTTCGGCTATCCTGATATCAACAAAGTTGCCACTGAAAATCACCTTCAAGACATTCTTTATTGAAAAATAAAATAAAAAGTAGGTATAATGTGCTGCTTCTTGTGATATAACGTAATTTATAACTTTATAATGTCGCAATTGCTAATAAATACATGTACCATTGGGAAATTCAATTCCAAACAGTCTTGTTGTCTCAGCTTTACTCCAGGTTTCAGCACAAGGTAGAATCATAAAAACACCCTTGCTGAAAGTAAACTGAGACCTTTGAACACCAACCATCCTTTCCTTTATTGCTCTTTGTTGAACAATGTTTTTTTTTCCATTATATTCCTCCCTGACATCTTGGAGGCAGTGGGGAATAGGGGAAGGGTAAATTGTCCCTCCACATTAGAGCGTTGTCCACACATTTGTCCCTCAACACTTGTAGGCTGTTACATTAGTTTCAGCAAATTCCCCAAATTTCCATGAATTTCATGATTATTGTCCCCTGAGAATGAGTCCCTCATTTCACCCACAACATAATAATTCTGGTAATTTCACTGAAAAATAATATATTGATTATTTCAATGCATGATAATACATTCACCCTGATCTCTCTATTGTTTGAAAATGGTTTAATCCCACAATGATGCTACACGCCTTATACCTAGTTTCTTGAACCTTCAGGTGAAACTGGCCCAAGTGGTATTTTATCCATTGTGTTCAACTGACAATATCTCCGCTTAGGGTCCATCAAATTGGATGGAATAAAAATGAGGATTTAGCTTAGGATCTTGTCTAACAGAAAAAATCAAAATATCTGGCAAAAATGCACAGTTTATATTTTTTATAATTTTTAGTTTGATTGTATATTTTTTATTGGGACAGTCTGTAGTGTCGACGTACAACGTCGCACTTTCATCAACAGAAAATTAACAAACCAACTTTTCACAGGCTGCACCGATGTAGGACTTGACATTGTTGGTATTTCAGGACACTGCCTAATCACATCATCAACCAACTGACGAAGTATGGTCAGACGACAAAAACTGGGTTCTCGTTTACAGCTCTGCTACAGAGCAGAGACATAGAGGGGTCGGATTGGCCATGACAAGCATGTCCACAGATGCCTGTTGAGTGCACAATCAGTCAGCCAGCGGATCCTACGAGCTACTTTCCATGGTAAAATCATTCCCCCACGGCTCACCAGTATCCAAACTGTCCTATGCTCCAACAGAGTCTACTAGTGACACAGACAAGGACAGCTTTTATGACACTCTCAAAGAACACCCTGAGACTGTAAAGAGGCATATATCCGTTACTAATAGGGACTCTGTCAATTCAGAAATTTGGCAAGGATCCCACCTGTCTAACCCCAGTAGTTGTTGGCCTCAACTGTTACAATGAGGAAACTTACACCAATGGTGAGAGGCTTGTTTCACTCTGTCCAGAGTACCAGCTAAGGCCAGCTCAGGCAAGATTCCCTTCCCGCCCAACCACGCAAGCCGTCTATGCCTGGATGCACCCAATGTTCCAAACCCAGCTGGACCACATCGTAGTCAATGGCAATGGGTAACTCTCTCCCGTACTTCGAGCCTACAATACTGTGGAGCTTGATTCTGATCACAGAACACTCACATCCGCTCATCAAAGCAGCCTAGAACATCTAAAGATAAACCCTGTAGAAGATCAAAGTTGGACTGGTAGAAGCTTCAAAATCCTTATTCAAAAGATGTTTACTTCATTTGGAATACACGCCTTCTTGTCTTTTCGTTCCTTTGCGCCAGTAGTAATTAAGAAATGTTCCCATGCTAAAATGCCTCAAATGCGTGAATGAGAGAGGGCACTAGCGACCGCCTTTCTGGGTGAAGGTGTGGCAGTTAAAGAATTTGCACGAAGATTCAAATGTGTGTCCCAAGACAATAAGAAAAGTTGAGAAATAAAGTTTCAAGTGACAGGGTGAGGTTAAGAATTTGCCCCCAGAAGTGGGTCGGGGCCAGAACGCACACGCTGTTCGACAAGACATGTCCACTGTGAACAAAGCATAGGACACGCAGGACATTACTGATAAGTTAATTTCTTCTTTGTTAAACCTTAAATTTATTTTATTCTTGCATTAACACTTTCATACGATTTCAAACGTGAATGCAAAGCAATTTAAGTTAGACCTATTCTGGATCTCAGAATTGTGATTTTTAATCGGTCTTGAGGGTTGTCGACATGAAGGTGGTCCCCACCATTAACTGAACTGAATGCAAGGTTTCACCTCATGACTGAGCTTAAAAAGAACTTGTAATGACTCCCTGACATTTTAAATTAATTTAAATTAAATTTTTTCATCACGAAAACTGACATAAAGTTTCATTGAAGAAACACGTTCCTTGTGTAATCCACAGAATGAGACTAATTCAAAAGGATAATCTGTATTCAAATCTTCATAGTGTGACAAAGCATTTTTTTCATTTTTTATAGAATTGCTGCAAACTGCAAACTAAGATAACAGATTCCGGATTGATGACACATCCACGTCAGTCCAGTAGGTATCCAGCCACAGTCTTAAACGACCTAGATTCCGCTGACGATATCGCCCTACTTGAGTCCATCAAACCCGAGAGCTCAGGCACAGTTATCAAGAACAGCACTGCAGCTAAGAATTGGGCCTGCTCATCAGTGTGCTAAAGACAGAGTACATGACGACCAACTGCAACCCACTTCCACTGCTTAAAGTTGATGGCGAGTGCATCAACCATGTCTCCGACTTCAAATATCTTGTTGTATATGGCTTCAGTTCTAAAGACCGTACCAGACGAAAGCCCTGCCTGGTCATCAATTTGGAGTTGGAGCGCCTATGGAGAAGTCAAAGTATACTAATCGAAATGAAAGTACGCCTCTTTCAACACAACATGCGTGCCAGTATTTTTGCATGGTTGCAAATCTTGGGTGCTGACAACCATTTTGGAGAGTAAGGTCATTCTTTCGCAACATGTTGCTACAGAATCATGCTGAACGTCAAGCGCATTGATCGTGTCTCAAATGCCAAAATCTATGATGCTTACATGTACGGACTCTGTAACCGAGTAAGACTGAGACAAGCTTACTTTCCTTGTCACATTCTAAGGATGCCAGAGGGAGAGCTTCAGGTTATACGCTTTCTACACACCACCACATGCATGGCAAGAGGAAGCCAGGCCGACAGAAATCATATCTCGCCTACATCCAACAGCCTCTTGGGAAAACAACACATGTTGCAAAACGCAAGCATCTCCAACTTGGCCCAAACAGAAGTGACTTGATGAAACTTGCGATCGCCTGCTGCGCTGTCGACTGATTGATGATGAAATGTAGACTACCATCTATCTGAGTCAACCAAAACCACGTTGCATGTGTGAATTCAAGTTTATGTATAATGTGACCTTGTTCTGTGATGGTATTTAAAATCCTGTATTTTCCAATACATGAGGTTTTTAATTTCACTATAATAGGTTCCACAAGGTTTTGTGCTAAAAAAACATTACAAGAGAACGTTAGACTGCTGACCACGTGTGGTACCTATTCAATGTATTATTTTTTGCGTAGATTCATACTCGCTATACTAGACGTATGAATGACTATGATCTTAAAAGAACTCATACTATCGTTGATCCGTAGACCTTTAGATAAATGTTAGGGCCTTGTAAGGTATTGAAAGAATGCAACTGGATGATAGTAATAGAATTACTGTCACGATGAAAAAGAAAAAAAAAAACATTAGCAATTACCAAGAAATTAAGTGTTGAACTGTGGGCGGCAGAAGCAAGTAACGTACCATAAATTACAATGTCAAGAGCACAGATCAAACACTGGTAAAAGGGGACAAGAACAATACAGACAAAACTTACAAAAAGACATACGTTTCGAAGATAAACAAGATAGCACAAATATGAGATATAATAGCTGTTGAAGTAATCCAAATATTATATCACTTTAATGTTTCATCAGACTGGACAGAAGGATTACACCAACACGATATACTGATATTCAGGCAGCCTATTTCTAAATATTATAGCCAGCATGATGAATCTTGTTATATTCGATTATACTTAAAGCAATCAGCACTTTTTTGAAGAGCGTCCCATATTTTCCGGATATTTTGAGATTTTGGCACATTTGCATTGGTAATTGACTAGTAAACAATAACCTGTGAATGTTAGAGCTCAAAATTCTCTATTTGTCACAAGAGGAATTTGTAATTCGAATATATCGTAGATTCCGATAATACAATCAAAGGCTCCAGAAACGGGTCCTAATGAAATATCCGGGAAATTGCACCATGTAGTGGCTACGCTCATCCATTAGTTGTTCCTTCGGTTTCCGGGACGGAAACATATTTGGGATTTCCTTCCAGCTCCGCCATTAAAATGCAATCAGGGATCCCATTTCTAATTACAAAATCTCTTCTTTTAAGACAAATACGCATTTTTAGCATTACCACTCGCAGGTTTTGTTTACTAGACAATCGCCAATACAACTGTGGAAAAAGATCAAATTTGTAAAAATGGAGGCGCTCTTCAAAAAATGAACAGTTAATGCTTGTCCATATACTAATCACTGTGTGAAATAACTACGCTCAAAACGAAGTCCTTCATATAGAAAATCACACCTTTGTTATAAAATTCCGGATGCGGAATTTCTCTCACACACGGTATCCTATGGCACCGTTGTACTGTGCATAAATGTTTACTGCGTGAAAACGAAAATATCCGATTCATCTCTAACTTTGAAATTGAGCATTTTAGTTCTAGATGACTATTTTTAACTACTACACAAAAAAATTATATTTCGAAATCTCTGAATCGGCCTTTGGGCGATTTAATGAATTCTTGTGAACTTAAAAGTTGATATCAATTGCTTAGGAATCTCATTTATAAATTGCCGATTTTTTTGCTCCCTATGTTGACTACTTTGAGTTAGATAAAATGTCGTTTACACATACATTAACCATCGTGAATACATTATTTACGCATTTGAGAGGCACGAATGGGAATCCTAAGGTCTGTATGCACAAAAGAGTTAGACCAGGTCTAAAGTTAGACCTGGTCTAAGTGTAATTTCGTCCCACCAGTAAAGACATTTTCCTTTACACCAACGCGAGGTATTTTGTATTTATTTTGAAATTTGCATTTAAATCTTTCAAATTTGCTAGTTACTTTAGGAAGAAAGTGTAAATAAATATCAATTTGAGGCAAAACTAATGTTGACTTAGACCAGGTCTAACTTTAAACCTGGTCTAACTTTGTGTGCATACGGACCTAAAGCTCTGTAGACATCTTTACCAATAGCACTGATCATCGAAACTAGAGTAAGGACTAAAAACATACTGTAACTTGTAACATACAGTAACTTGTATTTCATTTAGCATATCGCATGGCCAATTTTGCTATGGACTTATGCAGTAAGCAGCAGCATTGAATGTTGACATGATGCTATTTGTGGATAAGAAACTTGGCTTTTAATAAAAGTTTAATAATCAACACAAGAACATGCTTAATACTAACCCATTATGTAGATATTGTCGATACCAGTACAGTCCGAGCAAGGAATATAAGTGAATAGCCCATTTTCTGCTATAGATGCTACACCTTTCGTAGGAGCTGGCCTTCGCGGATCAAGGAAAAACTGCAGTTTATCTCCATTAATATCACTAGCTTCAAACTGATAGTATAATGTTCCTATTACATGAAAAAGAAAGAAACACGTGAAGGTATTGTTAATTATGGACCTGCAAATACAGAACGATATCTAAGATTTCGAATCTTCTATAAGTGGATAAATAATTGGCGCGCGTACATTGAGTACTTTCGTTGAAAAGTAAACGTTTGACAATTGATAACGTTACAAAAAATATCTAATTGTGCGTACTTTTCATTGATTACATAAAAAGTAATAATCGCTTATTTTGAAGAGCGCCCCAATTTTCAAAAATACTAATTCGTTGAACGCTAGAGAAAAGGGGTGTGAAATGGCATACGCAGGCCCGTAATCAGGGGGCGGACGCCCTCCTCGTATTCCAAAAAGCCCCTACAACGCCTAAAAAAGCTCAAAAAGGCCATAAAAAATTGATTTTGCTTGCGGAGCGAGCAAAACATAGGATTTTAATGCTTTTTTCCCCCGGTTTTTTTTTTTTTTTTTTTTGGGGGGGGGGGGGGGCCATTTGGAGAAAAGATCCCCTTAAAAAAGTATGATTTTGATTATTGTTATTGTTATATCGTCGTGGGTTCTGCATACTGTCGAATCAGCATAAATGCTAGTTCTGAGAAAACGACGTTTGAAAGTTTGAGTTACTTATGAATGCGTGTAATTAAATGAAATTAAAGGAAATGTCTATTTTAAGTGGTGTATGTTAAAGACATGAATGGTTACTAACTGAGGACAGTATTAAATACCAAGAAACAACTGTTTTCTTATTCAAAATGGTCACTGAATGTGATTTGACAGTTTGTCAAAACCCAAACGTTTGATTCACTGTGTTCTAAGGAGTCGAATACGTATTCGACTGCATAAAACCCGTTGATTTCTCATGTTGGTATGGTGAGATTACTATAGCTACGAGTTTTTATTATTTTAAAATGATGATGCCGATGATGCCACGATGATAAGAATAACGATGGCGGTGATGATGGTGGCAACGACGATTAAAAAAGGAAACATCGAGCTTGACGACGACAATGCTGCTACTGATGACGACGACGACGATGATGATGTCTGATGATGAAGAAGAAGACGACGACGACGAATTCAGAAAATTACAATCTCTTACAAATTTGGCTCCTTATAATTAATATCTTTAATTAGCCACCAATATGTTTTAACTAATTTTTGCAGAAAAAAAACATACATTTCAGAAGTAAATACGTTAGAAGGAACACAAACATTGTAGTGCATGTTATATAAAAATTAATAAATAGTATGCACACAATAAATATTGGCTAGAACAGTTCACAAATTGAGCGCAAAATTGTTTTAAAATGTAACTGGAATGTTTCATAACTCAAACGGTTTGGAGGATAAAAGTGGTCTATACAACTTTATAACCATATTTTTCTCGTTTTCTTAAATTTCTCATTACATATATAGTTCCTATCTTTTAAGTAATGTACACGCTATTATTCCAAACTTGAAACGAATTAACAGTTAAATGGGTAATATACTCATAAAATCTAACATAATCTAAACAATTTAGCGGGCACTAACGCTTATACAAACAACTTCCCAAAGAAAATATCAATTTGTTCCTGAAAGGCGAGTTTTTTTTAATGATGTATATATTAGTTATTATTTAGTTTGCAGAATATCCAAGTTAACATAAAAGAAAATTAAACTTTCACAATTATGTTTACAAGTCTATTTTTGTAACACGGTTTACTAAGGGGTGGGGTGGTAAACACCCCGAGAATTCATTATTATAAAGCAATAGATGATTTCGATGTTGGTACCAGTTGATAGCATTGGTCCGCCGTTTTCTATTGTTTCCAACATAACATAGTATGGCGTCACAATGACGTCAAAGTTCACAAGTTGGTAAAATTGGTCATTTCCACAGACACACATCGGAGTATAAAATGAAAAAAAATTAAATTTTGCATAAAAAAAGGTAGGAATATTGGATTTTCATGCGTTTATTGGCCCCAAATGATATGGAAAATGACTAGTTTTTAATCAACAGAATTTTAGAGCCATACAGTGCACAGTATTTAAAAAATTAACTAATAACTTAAGGGTAATGCAGTATCATTTATAGGCGAATAATGTGCCCGAGGTCGGAAAAACTAAATAATGGCGGCCATTATTTTTATTTTTTCCCGTCCGAGGATACATTATGAGCCCATAGATGATACTACAAACCTTATTTCTATTCTATTAACTAAAACAACTTGATTTTATTTTGTTTGTATATGTTTTAAGTTAATATGCCTTATTTATATGTATTTTGTATACTGATTAATGAAAATAAATGATAAGAAATGCATTAGCGGCTCATTATTGCAGAATAATGGGCAGTAAACTGACCAATCAGAATGCTGCATTTTCAATAATGGGTAGTAGAGGTAATAGAACCACTCCCCACCAATCGACTTCGACGCTAACCCCCGTGACGGTGCTACCTTCACATTTGTTTCGCCAAAATTAGCAGAAGGATGTGAAATAATTACATGTAAAAATTAACGAAAATTTTTAAAAAGGTTTTTGCGCACCGAGGGAAAGTTTACCTAGGGTGGTAGCTCCTCCCCTTTGATAATACGAGGGTTAATGTCACTATGCCCCCCCCCTAAAAGTGGTAAATTTGGTGTATTTGTACAAATGTTTAAACTACAAAACTTGGATAAAATTCTTTATCACGACGCACAGACCATAGGTTTCATAAGTACAAGTAACATAACTAAAACACAAAAATTAAAGAATGTGAAATAACATGACGAATCCCCCATGAAGTATAAAAAAGCGTAAAGTTTCACCGATTGCCGTAAATCTTGAGATAGCCTATTATCGATTTTGGATCACTGAAGGAGCAATCTTTCTACCAGCGAATAAGTATTTTCACAATTTATCTGTGTACTTTGAGATATTGGAAACGCAAAGCTAATCGACTACGTATTCGATTGTTTTGTGAAACCCGTTTTATAAACAATGTGTCGTTATTCGAACTACGACTATTTTGTTAAGAGATGTAATTTCACTTTTATTTTGAGGTACAATTAAAGAGTACCTAAAATGCAACAGAATCAAGCTATTAACTCATTTGACCAAAAAATCAATTCACATCTATGTCGTTGACCACGACGATATGTTTTTCAATAAACCAATGACAGTTTCATTTTTGGTTTTTAATTGCACTATGTGTTTGTGACTTCTACTAAATTCTGTTAGGCTTCAATGTGCGCCCTACTTTTGGCAAATATGTTACCATTCGTCTATACTGTCGTCTCATTTGTACCATGGGGAAATCTTGTATATGTTGACGCTGATGTGTTTCATTATGTAATGTTGGGTTATCATCATGAGTAATCAATTGGACAATGACATGAAAGTAATTCCAATCATATCATGGTGTACTCTCATCCCCCCCCCCCCAAAAAAAAACGAACAAAAAAATTAGGTTTGCCGATGAAGCCCAATGAAAAGTTATAGATTTGATATAACTGATTGACTGTAGTGCTTGATATCAAACTGTGAATATTTGCTGAGTACAAACCAGGCCTACCACCCCGATGCAATGTTAATTGGAATCCATGTCACGAAATTGTGCTCCAGCCTCATAGGTTTATGGAAAGTCTCAGAGGGGGGTATAAGACAATTAAAAGATAGTGATAGGTAGTGCCCAATTTTTTTCGAAAGTATGGCGATTTTTCCATCAATCGGGGTTCCAAAATGGTTTTCGACAACGCCTTACATATTACAAAGCATGTCTACGGGTGGCAAAAAGTTGGCATAGATTTGATCGCTAATTTTTTCGCCATGGTTAAGAGTAAACATTTTAAAAAATTTTAATACGAATTAATACTTTCATGGCATCCTGTTTAATAAATTGAGAAATTGCAAGGTTTTTTCCCTATATATAGACAGTTAAAATATAGGGAATCATTAAAAAAACGAGGACAAGGCAGGACAAGAGCTAAAAGACCGGGCAACAACACAGGGCGCGAAGCCTTGATGCTCTCACAGAAATGTAAACGAAGAAATGCATCATGAAGGGACAAATCGGTTGCCATGAAGAACTGAAATAAACATACCGCGTGCGGTTGGATGATGGAGTTGTACAAAGTTTGCTTTGACGTCTTGGAAACCGTGGTGGACATTACGCTGAGTGAGTAAGCATTTGTAGCCTTTGCTGCAGCTTGCGGGGTTTGCATTATCCCATTTTCAAGGTTTTGCAGGATGATATCAGATACGTGTCTTCATGACTTCTTCGAATTTTCAACAAGCATTGTATTAATCGGCACTCCTGGTTGGATCTTTCTAGATATTCTCAGAGCTTTACACTTGGATGCATTAAATTTCATCCCCCATGTTTGGAACAGTTAACCAAGGACTATCCCAAATCATTTGAAAGGAGGTTTCGTCTTCGCGAGATTGTAAGGGGTTTATAAATAATGCACTCATCGGCAAATAATTGGCTGGTAGCTTGACGCTAATCAGTGAATCGTTGCATGAAACAATAAAGTAGGGGTGACCTAGAACAATCCTTGGGGTACTCACTGGGACAGGCATCCATGGAGATGTTTTTACCATTTACAACCACTCTTTGGGACCGGTGAGTAAGGATGATTGATCCACTGGAAGGTATTATTTCTGATTACCATAGAAATCAAGATTCAGGAGTGTCTACGATGAGGAATGACATCAAAGGCCTTGCTGAAGTCCAAGACTCCAATATCAGTCGGTAACTTCTGGTCGTGATTGGCTGTAAGCGTCATGAATGGTAGTATTTACCTGGGTATCACATGATCTAGCTTAAAGCATGCTGAGTATCAGAGGAAATATTTTGTTTGGTAAGGTGATGCAATGATTGGGACTGTCAATTATGTGTTTCTTGAGTTTACAGCAGACACCGGTAGCGATATTGGCCGGTAATTTGCGGGTCTGATTGAATCTTTTTACAGATGGGACAGTAGTGTTTGCATTCTTCCCAGCCTCAGGTAAACTCACTCGGATCCAGACTCTGTTGGAAGATATTACTGGAGTTCAGTGCTAATTCCTTTGCAGGCGATATTTAGTGCAGCATTTGATCTAATCTGGTCGATGGCTTTATTGTCTTCAAATTACCAAGAGTTTCTGGACACTTTAACGAGATAATTTATTTCTTGCATATCAGGGAAAGGACTACTTGGTAACGTTGGCAGAATTGGATCTTCAATGGAGAAAACACTCTGAAATTGATCAGCCAACTTTTCAGCCTTGGTTTGGTCATCTGTAATGATGTCATTGCCTATTTTTAAAGTCTGTATGCATACATTATCTTTTTTACGTGATCTGATGAAATTCCAAAACTTCTTTGTGTCTTCTGATTTAGATAAATCAGAAATGTACTCCCTCCGTGCTTTCCGAAGTTCCCTGTCAACTTCACGACGAATTTTTCTGAAAGAGATCCACTGTTGTTCATTCCCTTCCTTCATAGCCTTTTTATAGTATCGCTCTTTCTTTCTACACAGTCTTTTGTGTTTATGCGTAAACCATGGGGGCTGTTGTTTTCCCTTGACTTGTTTCATCGGAACATGCTTTTGGACAAGGTTGGTAATGGTATCTTTAAACAGTTTCCAATTTTCATTCACACTCCTTTTTTCAGGATTGTTTCTAAGAAAATCTTTGGCGAATTCACCTGAATCCTGTTTATAGGCCTCTTCATCCAATTTGTTCCAGCAATACACATTTCTAGGTGGTTTGACTGGCAGAGGTAATTTGGTATTAACGTCCACTATTACAATACTATGATCAGCAATCGGTGTATGAGGATAGACATCATTCACAAACGAGGGTCTGATTGTGAAGCAGAGATCAAGGATGTTTTCGGTTCCATTTGCATGCCTGCGAGTTGGAAATTTTACTAGTTGATCCATATTATAGTCATCTGCGATAGCCTGAATCTTCTCCTGGAGCAGGCCATGCACTTCAGTTGTTTCCCACGTCATGTTTAGTACATTCAGGTCACCACCAAGAAGGATATATGGTGATTTGACTTCTTGCTTGATTTTAATTAAACTTTTTTCAAAAAAGTTCAAGGTTGTCTCCGGAGGTCTGTGGCCTATAATAGCAGCCTATAAAAATATCTTCCCCCTTCAGAAGTAGTTGACACCATATCTGCTCACTACCTTCCTGGTTTAAGTCGGTCCTTTCAATACGGGGAATTGTATTTTTAATTGCAATAAATACTCCACCTCCCCCTCTATTAGTCCTGTCTTTTCTAGTGACTTGGTATTCCACAGGAAAGATTTCAGCTGAGGAAATGCCCTCGTGCAGCCACGTCTAGTTTGCAATCATTTAGTTTGCAGAATATCCAAATTAACCCTAAGGACAATCAAACTTTGACAATATGCTTATCAAGCCTTTTTTTGTAACACGGTTTACCAAGAGGTGGCACCCCGGGAATTCATTATTATAAAGTAAAACATGCTTACGCATGTTGTTACCAGTGGATAGCTTTAGTCCTCCGTACACAATATTTAAACAAATGAATAAATTGCAAACACTCCCCCACCAATCTCTTTCACGACGCACAGACCGTGTATATGTTTCAATTAGTAAAAGTAACATAATTAAAACACAAAAATTAAAATGTGAAATAACATGACAAATCACTCATGAAGTATAGAAAGGTAAATTTCACCGGTTGTCTTAAATCTTGACCGACCTATTATCGATTTTGATCACTGAAGTAGCAATCTTTGTCCCAGCGAATACATATTCGTTCGCAATATATCTGGTTTGCTTTGAGATATTTGGACACGCCAAACAATCGAATACGTATTCGATTGTTTGTGAAACCTATTTTATACAAATGGTTGTTATTCGACAGGGGCTATTTTGGGTAGGAGATGTTATATTTAATAAAATTAAAGAGTACATAAAATGCAACCATAATCAACTATTAACTCAATTTGACCAAAAAATCAGATTCGGCAGTATGTCGTGACCACGACATATGTAATATGTCATTACGTTTTACAGTGTACCAATGACTTGTGCTATTTTAATGAATGCGTAGTTATTATGTCGAGCAAAGGTTTAGTTTTCTCCTTGGAATGTGGCTGTTGGTACCTCCGCTGCAATAGGCTGGTAGCCGATCAACATTAGCAATTTAGTTAATAGTAGATGAATTACATCGAAAATGATCTTGTATTTAATGTGTTGATGTCATATGATATCTAAGGGCAATGGCAGTACGACTTGGGGGGGGGCGGCAAACGGGGGAAGTGAAATTTTTTGTGGACAAAAGTGAAATTTTTGGGGGGCGGCAAAATATCAAACATTTTGACCCCAAATCGCTAATTTTTGGCAAAATTGTGTGATTTTGGGCCCAATCGCCGATTTTTGCCATAAATCTGTCATGTTTCTTCCGACGGGGGGAGGCAAGAAAAAAAACAGTGTCACTTTCTAAGGGATTTCGTATGATTGATTGCAGTGAGAAAATTTGGGCTGTAACAAGTTGGCACGTTGCAAAGTGTAAGTTCAGGCATATTACGATAATTAGTGTTATTTTGAACCATATGTGTGAAGATTAAAGCTATTGCATTGGTAAATGCGACTTTCATAACTCAGTACTACATGTATCCTCAGGAGCAAGTAGGAATGTTTGTAAATTACATACAAGGCACGGGGAACTGAAACACATGGGAAGATATTAGTGGGAAAACAATAACATACTACCCTTCGAGATTTTTTTTTAAATACACAAGGGACTATAAAAACCGAAATAGAAGAAACGCACAACAACGAGTTATGCATGAAGCCAGTCAGACAAAGACTGAAACTTCTGCTCATGTATGTGCTGACAGACTGAAAAAACGTACAGTTTTAAGAGGATGCTTATAAACGATTATAAACCTAAACCATATCATGAAGACCAAACGCTCTATACATCCATTATAAACAATGATATATATATATATATATATATGTATATATATAGATTATATATTGTGTACGAGATTGGAGCTACTTAAACTCTTGTGAATGCTGATCACCTCGTGAATGGACGGCATACGCACGAATACGCTATGGTGTAGAAACTTCGAATGGACCCATCACATGTCCGTGAGTGGCGCAATTGATTGCGCCCATCATCCGAGATCTAACGGAAGGCTTGTCGGTTCGAGTCCCATCCCAGCAAGTTCATTTTGCCGATAATATGCTACTCCGCGCTGCTCAGCCAATTCTCACACACATATATAATATATATATATATTATATCTTACAAAGCAAACTGATTAAATGGGTATGAAAAGATAAAATGTAAAAAGGACTAAGCACTTAAATGAGCTAAACGAGAACTGTCCAACGTCTAAGGGATCATCTTCAACATTACATGGTGGTGGAAATAGAAGGAAGGACAGGAATCATCAAGATCATGTCACTGCTTAAGAGCAGAATGGTAAACAATTGCAAAAGTAGAATGAACAAATGAGAGCGAGCTATACCATAGAGATTGAAATCAGGTGCAAATATAGTCTCATCAGTGTCGCATATAGAACAACTTGAAAGCTATAGAGTTAATACAAAATGACATGGAATATGTTAATGGATAGAAAGTCAATGAACAGAAGATACAAAAATGGCAGATAGGAAAGAACAGGTGAAAAAAGTGCAGGAGCAGTAGGAAAAAATAAACAGGCTTAAAATATAGGTAATACTACTGTGGAGATATTGGTGGTGATGGTAGGAAAAGAGTAGTAGTGAAAATAGTGGTCCCAAAATTGGCAAAGTTGTTATGGTCAACTGCAATAGTCAAGGTTGTTACAGTTATTACAAAAAAAAAAAATTAACAAATTCCACTAAACGGTAGTAACCAAGCGCAGTTGCTGTTATCATAACATGTGCTTCATTGTAGTCATTGTTTACACTATGTTACAATTTGCATTATTAATACTAGAAATAGTATTCGTATATCCAGTGTTTCATAAAGGGAATCCCGATTGAATTTCTACACGATATGATGTATTCTGTTGGTGATTACTTATACACAATTAGTTTTGTTTCTATGTGTGTGTGTGTTTAAGGGGTATTTAGCCCTTTGTGGCATCCCATCAGAAATAACATTTTCCAAGTTACTGTAACTCTTAGAAGTCCTACATACATGATATAAAAGGCAATACCCTTGCAAATTAAATCCTATTAAAACAAAAAATGTCATGTGACCCATTGCCATGGCAATAGCGGCCATATTGGATCATGCATTTCGCAGGGTTGACCTCTTGCAAACCTCGTATCTTGAAAATTAGACATGCTATGAACATGAAACAAACTGCATATGAATCTTAAGATAATGGGCTATGGTCTAAACCTAATGGATTTAGCATCTGTCACTTTTAAGGGGGGATTAGTCCAAAATTCATGTCCAGGATGGCAAATGTGAGCTCACATCTTACGCTTTGTGCTGAAATATTATGATAACTTTAAAAATCGGTTTTTTTTTTCTTAGGTTTAGCCCACAGAACACAGTTTCAAGTGTATGTAAGTTCATACCCCCTATACTTCTCCAGATATTTGGTTTGCAAGCATGCAACTTTGGCGAAGACGTGATTCGGAGAAAATAAGCCAATAAGTTTTGTATTCACTTTTTAGCTTTGTTTTTTCTTTGTTTTTTCTTTGTTATCTGTTTGTAACCATTATTGTCTTTACCATTTATATACCTAAACATGACTTTGATAAACTACATCATAGTTTGTGAACAAAAAGTAGTATACAATCCTAAAATATACTTATTCCTTATTTTTGGAATAAAATGCCCCCAAAACAATAAAATACATAAGAAAAGTATAACATGCATCTCTATGTAAAACGGCCAGAAATGTGCAACAAATTTTCTGCGTCTCAACTTATTCAAAATTATGTATTTTTTGAACCGTATACCCGATTTTGACCAAATAAAGATCATTTTAAAGTTGAAATCATGCTTATTGTAATAAAAGAACAAGTGAAAAATGCATTTTTGGACCACCCTTAGGGGCTAAATACCCCTTAATGATTGACATCAAATTTGAAAGCTGCATGAGGCTGGGTTTCTTACCTTCATCTTCCTTTATTGAAATGACATCGATCAAGTTCTGGACTTCAGGAGGATCATTTCTGACAGAAGGGGATACATCGATAACAGCAAAGTGTGTTTCACTATTGAAATACTCTGCTGAATTGGGCAATTCTTCGACGCCAGCAACGCGTCGTCTGCGTGATGTACTGGTAGCTCTTTCTCTGGTGTTACATACCTTTTTTAAATAAAAGAATACAGTTATAGTAAATTATTATAATACTGGTGTTGTTTTTTTAATCTCAAAACATCGACAATTAAAAATGAAAACAGTTTCATTTAGCGACTGCTTTTGTGGACAACCACCACATGCCTTTCATCTGAAAAGTTTTACTCTTGATAATGCTGGTGACTGTCTGGAAGAAATGCATTTAAATGGTTATGAAATGTAAGCAATTAAAATTAAATGTTTAACCATTTTCCGATGTCAACGGAGATAGTCTAAACGCCACATACGATACTTTCTTTCGATTGTGATACTTATCAAGAATCGTTGCACTGTATTTTGACTGTAGCGTGACGATATTCAGATGTAATTAAAAAATCGACATATCAGCTGTTCAGATGAACATAATTCTATTTAAAAGCCCATTCAACATCACATTGCCCGAAACCCTGCAAACGGTGAAGAGTACGGACGTGTATTACAGAAGAGAATGAAGTGGAATGGGTTAGTTCCGTGTCTACACTATTATAGTTGCATGTCTTCTATATTTGTCTTGACATTTTATCATACAAATGGTTTGTCAATAACGTGCCTCAGTTAGACAGGGATTAGGCCCAGAAAAGAAATAGTTTGTCTCAGCTTCCCTCGCGCATAGCTTTTGAAATTAGATTTAGCTCAAAAGCTCTATGCGTTGGCGGCGATTTTTACATTTTTTTTTTACATTTTAAAGGATTTTTAGGCGATACTCAGTACTTTTTCTTAACACGAAGTGCATCTCAAAATTTGGGAACCAATGGAACTATACAAATAAAAAAAAGAAAGAGTGAACTATATGGCCTCTATAGTTTTTTTTTATTTTGTGAAGTTTGTTTTATGCCTTGAAAACAGAAGAGGAGTGCATTGGCGTAGCACATATTGTAATATTTCTAAAAACACCACGGCGCAAATTAAAAAAAAAATATATATCGCAAAGGTCATAGCTTCTTTGGTAAAAAAAAAGCATAACACATAGCTTTTTAGCCAAAAGAAGCTGAGACAAAGTTTCTTTTTCTTTCCTTTTTTTTTCTTGTTTTGCCTTATTCTTTGAACGCCGATCTCACTTTGTTATTCCCCCAGTCGATGCGGATACCTAATCATTGGTGGATGAACAAAAGTTCAGATTTTATACCTTTACATATAACTTTCCCTCAGCAACACCATGAACAGATTCATCAGTCACCCCACAAGTTTTGCCAGCATTCTGCCACTGTTTATAATCTGCGAAAGAATCAATCAAAACTTCCGCTATTATTTGCTCTTTAATGTTATAAAACATGTGAATTTTAAACCACATGACACAAAAACAACAAAGAAAGATATTTTGCGTAGTATGGTCACCCATATGGTATTTAAACGCGTTAGACCTTTTAGACACCATGATTTAATGTAACCCTCGTCTTTGTGAGCCATTTTGTAAGGAAGGGTTGCCATCCCTCACGTGATTTTTGTTACTGAACATCCGAAATTTGGTACCACAGTATAGCTTAGCGTTTCTTATTCCCATTGGTATCAAAATAAGTACCACCATTTTCATTATAATGTCACTATGTAATAAGTTGAAGAACGTACATATGGTGGAAAATTCCCCAATTTACTGACTCAAAAACAATATTATATCACTAAAACGCTCTGAGTATGGGAAAACTAGTCAATTTCCATCAAGTAGAGCCAAAAACCAACTGAAAATCGAATATTCCTAACTTTTTGGTGAAAAATGAAATTTCCCCTATTCTACAGTTTCTACTATGGCAATTGACAGTTTTGATGACCTGCGAACTTTATGACATCGTTCTTACGTAGGCAAGCTGGTACTCATTTTGGCATCAATCATGTAAAAAGGAGGGCCATAGCTATTCACTGGTACCAAAATCAAGTGTCCGTGATATCCCTGTGTCATACTAGGCATGTTGGTACCTCTCTCCCGAGGTGGGGTGGTTGCCCCCCCCCCCCAACCCACACACATACACACACACGCATCCATCACTTTGTGATCACCTGTATATTACCTATACCCCGGTGGATGTTTGTTTTTGCATGAAAAGGAGCGGAAAATGTCAATTGACAGTTACATGAAATAACTTGCCACCACGAAGGGGGTTTTAGGTAAAAAAAACGGAGGGTGGCAACCACACATCCCTTCGGTAGACATGGGTTGTACAATACTATACAACTTTAAACAATGTAGTCAATTGTATTGACACTGTTGTTTTATTATTTTTAATGAAAGGGTTGTTTAGTGACACAGCGACATTCTTCACAGAATAATAATAATAATAGCAGAGATTTATATAGCGCCTTATGCTATTGGCCTCTAAGCGCTTTCACAAATGGTCGCTGACCACTGTGGCCCAACCATACCATAAACCATTTAGCATCATTTCAAGGGATGCAGCAGATCGGGATCAGCGCTTTCCCTTATCAGCAAACATACATCGAGATAACCATCGCAGCCGGGACCAGCTTCCCAAATATCGCATGGGTAAATCGAGACAACCAAGCGGTTAATTTCTTGTCCAGGGAAATTACAAGATAGCTGAATCTCACAGGGCTCGAACGCACGCCTATACGCATGGATGAGCATACACTGGAGTCGAGCGCCTACCTGATTGAGCTATCTTGTCCGCCTTCAGAAGTACCTTTGAAGTATATATGGAGCAGCCACTGAGTACCTCCCCGTACGCATGGTACGGGTACAACATTGTAGAGGATAATTATTCAATTACACGCAGTACCTATTATTGTACCCATGGGGAATGCCTGTGTACATGTGAAGGTACCCCATGCAAATTATTTATTTTTTGCTAATTTTTAATTTTATCCATTATTTAACATTTTGGTCAATTATGTTATATGGTTTTATACAAAAAGTCATATATTGAGGTTTTGCGCTACTCAACTCGAATATCACTATTACTAAGCTTGAAAATGAGAAGAAAATAGTAAACAGCAATGAAATGTTTTACGCTTCTTTGGATCAAAGTGATGTCTCCTTGGCAGCTGGTGGGGAAGTACCTGTGAAGGTACTCCAGAGTAGCTCTCATGGCTATAGGGGTAATAGTACCTTGATTCCAGAATATAAGCAACGGAAATTTGTCATCCCAATTGTCAGTTGTAGTAGGAAACGTGATATTAAAAGCGAGCGGACCATTGAGTTCAATTTGTCCTAGACTGGTTAGGTAAAATGTTGGCTGGTATACCCGAAGGACTCTGCAAGAAACACACAAATATCGTACGATACACAGGTATCGTACATTATATCAGATTCTAAATATCCAGAAACGTTTCAAATGCAAAAACGGGTATCAACATTTAACAATTATTATCATTGTTCTTTGCACTTACAAATCCGAAACACTTATATATCCACTACTTATGTTGATTTTAACATTCTGCAAGGTATAACTCGAACGGAAGTTCAAAGAACAGATTATGTTACTGTATAAAGCCGAAGGGTGAATGGAATACGGTAGAGCATAAGATCATTTCACGTATGTGACCCATTAATGACCCCTTAATGACCTTAAATGAACCTCCTTGGAATTTTTGGAGGCGGATCCAGGATTTCTCAATAGAGGGGGCGCCAAATTTTCCGGTCGGTTCGAAATTCTGAAGAGAGAGGGTGGGGGAGTGGGGGAGGAAAACACTGCGACCGCCCACAAAGCTAGATCTACACGGCGCCCGACGCCCTGTACCGTAATTCTTAGAGATTTTCAGGGCGCCCTGTGCGTAAAAAGGCATTTTAATAGATTTACAGTGCGCCGGGCGCTCTATGCACCGCCGGGCGACCTGTGCTCTGCAAAAAATAGAGGGGGGCGCTCTAAATCCGCCCTGTGTCTTGACTATTATTTTCAAGTCATGTCATGTATCCATGTCAATTTGTCAATGTCAATCGTGTTTAGAGCTCTTAATGACGTTTGAGGCGCAGATTGACAGAAGAAACTAGATCTGGAAATGATTAAGGTTAATTTATGTCCAATTTAAACTCAATCGGACCATTTTGAAAATTTGACCTTGACCCCTTTAACATCCCCTTAGCGACCTCCGATCTCAAAAATATTTCAGCATGTTTGAAATGTCATCAGAATCATTTCAGCCAAATTTAAACTCATGTTGGAACATAGGACATTTTCTAAATGACTGTTTCGATTGCTTGTTTGTCCCGGAGACATGCTTTTCGAATCTACCTTAGAAACCATAACCGAAATGTGTACCCGTACGTGATATGCGGAATTCATGTGCATGAATGCATCGCTTAGAAAACAATACGTTATGTTCACGCTTTGGTACACACATTTCTTTTTAACTGGGTATGGTTTGAACATGGAAGAAAGAGATGAGATAACCACAACGATACAAACACTGCGTATTTAACGAAAACAGCAACAAATACACACCATAGACAGCCGGAACATTTTGTAATATGTTATAAAACTTTTACACTTTTACGTGTTCGTACATAGAGGTTTAAAAAAATCCCCAATAATGATTGTTCGCCGATCATCGATTGCGGCAGCGTGATTATGATCAAAGGAATCTCGGTCGATTGTTTTCCTTTTGTGCGGGTAAATTAATAAACAGATGAAAATTCGAATGGTGGAAATCGTTGTGATGCCTTCTCCTCTCTTTCTTCCATGGTTTTGAACGTGCCACATTGGACAATAATAATTTAGTTCTATTGCAAGCAATTGAAGGAGGACTCAACTTCTGGAAGGAGTTGCAAGGGAACGATGCGAATAATACATAAATCCCCCTACAACGAAACACTGTACATCTATTGATAAAGTGAAGTTCACATGCCAAGATTTGGTGAACTCGAGAAATTAATCCATAAGGGCTTGCAGACAGTCGGGCAAATCAGATCTATATATCAATTGTGATTCCCGAAAATGCGTACATTTAATCTTTTCTTTAACGAACTATTATTAGCCATAGATATTTTTACCCTTGCAAACTAAATGCTTAAAGCAACCTACTAGCGTTTAAGCCGGTCTTCATAAGCGCGTAGATACGACCTCCTACCCATTCTGTACAAAATACACCCATCTCTGCTCAGATGACCTTGATCCACTTTCTGTGAGTACCCCATATGTGGATGGATAGGGGCGCGCAATCTCGTGTTTATAGCTCTTGAATTGCAGGAGATGATGTATTTAAAGAAAGATCACACTTTTCCCCCCGTTACCCCTATATGATCTTGACAGAGGTCAAAGTCACGTGACAGATGGCTGAGTCAGCTGTTATTTGGTGTAAATCTTAATACTTTTGGTCAAGCCATTACTGAGCTAGAAGCTAAGTACTCTATGCAGGGAATACAAAATCACGTTTTTAGCTCTCACATCAAAACGGGTTGAAATATCGGCTCGAAGATTTACAGACGGGGCTTTGGGGTGAAGGCCATTCTATCTACCGTTGGGTTTTGAAACTAGGGCGCGTAACTCAATGATACGTACGCTCAAATTGACCGGCCCGGCTGGTTTGCTGGTCTTTGACCAACGCAATATCTAGTGTAATTTAATTAATGCTTTACCTGTGTTTCAGTTCTCTAGATACCATATGCATTGTCGTTAAGGGATTCGCAATGTAAGATTTGTACATCGATGTGGCTTCGGAGTCATAAACCTGGGTTGTTCTAGCCTCGTCCATATAGCCGAAAATGAGGGAACCACCTTCATGCACACCTGTAGAAAGTAACGTTAAGAAAACACAAAGAGGTCTTGTCAAGGGAGGTTGTCTGACTCAGTATTCAGTAATTTTGTTATAGAATAGCAACATCCTAACAGTGGCATACTTTAATTGTCCACTTGGTTTTTTTCGTAGTCTGAGAGGGAGAGATGTAGAGGGAGAGATTGGGATTTCCCATATTCAATCTTTTGGGTGACAATTCTATCATTGTCCATCCCATTTTACTAGCTTGCCAAGTGACCTATTCACATTGGATTGAGGTTATGGGCAAATGTGGGGCAACGTCTTGATAGAGCAACTTCCACTCACATTAAACTGTCAATCGTATGCCATCAAGAGCCATTTGTCTAAACCCAAGCGCCGTTGATAAGTACTCTATAGTCCTGGTCAAATTACCCAGCACATTGTATGCGAGGATGATTTTGTAGTAAGTGCAATATAGATGAGGTGACATCAATGTTTACAAACACAAGTTAGCCCCTGATCTACTGACATGTTAGAGTTGCGAAGTATATGCCCATACAGTTACATCATTCAATAGCCTTATCACGCCTGATTGAGCGCGAATTTTAAAAGCACAAGCCCTGCAGTGCTCACGCATACTGCCGGGCAGTGCTTTGTTCGTTGCCAGGCGTTGACGTCACAAGTCACCTCATCTATACATGTAGGTTACAGGCGATGGATGACAAGACCCAACAAAAAATGTTCTTTCGAGCAATAGTCCTCGAAAGTTGTATTGAATTAGCAGTAACAACAGATGGTTCGTATCACGTGTTGCTGTATATTGACAGTTCACTCACTGTTATACTTTTAATTTTATAAGTCTCGACAAAAGATAATTTAAGTCGAATGCATGGAATTAACACGTCTTATTTGAAAGATAATTGTATAAGAATTATTTAGAAACTAAAATTTAAAATGTCCCTTGGTTTAAAAATGCGGCAGAACTGTAGAATTGATGGAAAGACATAGTCTAATTTTAATAGTTAAATCGATTATTGATTTGATTTATACAATACCTCCAGTTGTTTGAATAGTTAAACCGAAATCATCGTCAATTGCTCTTCTCCTCCTGTCACTATTTCTATCAGGGATCGTTATATCTACGCCATCAGCTGATGTAATAATATCATCTTTAGCACCTATGCATATAAAAAATACTGTTATAAATAATTGTCCTGATTGGTGGAAACTCAAAACGCAAGGATCATAATCAACGCTGAATAAAATATTAGAAACTGTGCTGTAATTTCTGCCCGTTTACAGAGAGAAAATGCAAAGTTGCAAATGTCTTATAGGGTATAGATTGGATCTGCACGTAATATTAGTCATGCGTACTACAATAAAAGACGATTTAAACGATCCCCACAATACATCTCGTATTGTGCCCATTTCCATCTGGAAACATGTCCCAGAGATCATGTTTACAAAAAAACGTTGTTATCGCCGGACAGTGGCTAAAACTAGAATGCAAAGTACCTTTTCACGTGAATTTAATCTTACAGAAATGTAGAAGAATATCATAAGAACAAAAAACCAAGCGAGCACTGATGTCGAAATTTACGATAAAAGGTGGCATTTTCGATCGTAACAGTGCCCTAATAGTCACCTGCCGGACGAACACAGTTCACACATAGTGTAAGTTTTCTAGTATTGATATTACGCTCTTAACCGTATGTTTTTAGCTGACTTGAGGCTGGGACAAGTTCCCGTATGGAAATGCGCACAATACGAGATGCATTATGGGGATCGTGCAAATCGTCTATTCTGTTTTATGTTATCAAGCGGCACTGGTGTTATTTATTTCTTATTTTTATGTGTGACAGTCTGAATATGAACATGCACATTTTATTTGCATGATGTTGGTATGTGTGGGTATGAGGTTGTGTGTGCGTATGTAGGTGTAGGGTGTGGATTATATGTGTGTGTTTAGGGTGCGTGATTGGAATTAGCTTTTAATTATGTTGTGTGTGCACGTGTAATTTTAGGTGTCGGTTGTGTTTTATATTTATATATTTATAGGCCTATGTGAGGAAATGTGTTGTGGGTTGGGTTGGTGTGTGCGTGCGTGCGTGCGTGTGTATATATATATGTGTGTGTGTACGTGTGTGTATGTGGGGTGTGTGTGTGTGTGAGTGAAGCAAGGTTTAACCTATTAGGTGTGATTTTTAACTTGTAATTTGTAAATTCTACTATTTTATACATGTAATTAGATGAGCTGGTCTCTTTTATTATGTAATTTTATATGTCCAGCGCTTTGATCTATTGGAATAGCGCTAAATAAAATACTAGTACATGTTATTATTATTATTATTATCAAGCAACATTTTCTTATTGAAAAAAAAAACATTTATGTTGAGAGTCCACTGTATTTACAATAGATTAGGCAAGGAAAATACTACAAATATGAAAAAAAGTTACCAATAATTGTCGTTGTTTGTGAATGGACTGGTGTACACAAACCAGCAGCATTGCATACCCGAATTGTATTGTATACCGTTCTGTTGAAAATAAATGCATGTTTACCTTGGATTAGTTTACGCATTTGTGTGGTGTAAAGGACAACAAAATAACTGTTCTCACCAGAAGCCAGAAGCTTACAGTATACACCAAGACAAATTTGATGCTCTATGTCTCTCTGTTTTAAATTATGTCAATCTTAACGAAATGTGATATCTTAATTGCTACAATAATAAAGATCTTTCAGTTTTCAAATCTTACTTTCCTGGTTCTAAGTTCAATTTTACATCAGAATTCATTTCTTCATTCGCAGTAAAATTGGAAGTCTTGAACTGTGTGATATTGAGTAGAGCTTCGTTCTCTTCAATTTTGACATGCACTTTGCCTCCATCGGAAATACTGATCGACCCTGAGGAATTAGTTGCCACTGGAATACACTCAACGATGTCATCTATTAGATCTTCAGAGCTGCTGACACAGTAATCTAAAAGGAGATTCACCATAAAGAATTACACTGATAACGCATCTTAGTGCCAACGGATCGTAAGAGGACAAGGTTTGAACTTGCTGGTAATATTATTCAATGGTACATCAATGTTTAACATAACAGTTCTCACAGATTTTAAAATGGTAATTACAAACGGCGACTAGAATTTAACAAATATCTATATCAAATAATTCATAGTATGGTGAGTAATTTGTTTTTACAAATACAAGCAAAAACCAAATGTAATTTGAAATGCTGATTTCTCTTTCCTAGGAGTAGGGTACAACATTAAGAATTTGTTAGACTACTATGTTATAGTTTGTAATTGAACCTACACACATCGGTACGTGCAAAATTGATCCCTTTCTCTCCTACCCTACACATTACATACACACACAAACACACAATATCCGTACACCACACACACACACACCCGAAAACACTCACACACACAAAACCCCAGTGACACAGCTCACTCGTACCTTACATATTTATTCATACCATATTCCGTAATCGACTCATCTTCAGCTTTCGTTCGTCCATGTCATTCCAACCCGACTACCATTTTCCATTTTCATTGAAATTGGCAGGGTAAACGTCGCAGGCATGTTCTCACTAACAATATGTTGTCTCACCACAACACCGTTCGCAATAGAGTCAAGCAATACCGTCACACCTTAAATGTATAATAACGTTTACAGGTGAGTAACGTATGACGCAGGCTGGGACCCACTGGGCAAAAGTCGCTTAAAAAGGTCTGACCTGGCCATGAAAGATGCACCAATTTTGACTGCTTATCTATATAATTAGTAGAGGCCTATATGTTTGGATGCTCCAAAATGCTGTTTTAAAATTCTATCTTCTTATCCAGTGATGTAGTGGTATTTCAAATGGCCTATATCAATGCCATAAAATTATATCATGCAAAAACGTAAATACTATGTTCATAAGAAATGCACTAAATTCACGAATGTAGCACAAAAAGAACATTTACTTCTAACCCAAATGAATGGTTATGTCCAAAATTGCTGTAACATTTCGGCGCTTACCATAGCCTAATATAGTATTTATTGTTCGTCACGTCGGTTTCATATTTTTTTTAACTTCTTTAAAGTTAAATCACGTTCGCTTTTGCGAATTAGGGTAAGCAGTTTATTTCTATGCGTTTTAAAAGTTTTAGGCCGTTCTTTATTTGAACACTGTAAATACATTTTGTATAATTTGTTCTTTTTGGTAAAATAATTCAACAGCCCTTTTGATATCAATGGTGACCGCGGATCTTTCCTCTTTTTACTACATTTTGCTATTCAAAGCCAACAATCTACATTTAAAAAACGATGCTGGGGATTCAATAGATGTTCGACAAGGGGCCTATCCTAGGTCATTTGTTTATTCAAATTAAATGTTAACGATATCACTGAAACTAAAAACAATTGGTTTGGAGCAAATAAGCCATCAGTTAATGCAAGTAAAGCAGATTATATGGTTTCAGGCACCCCACACGGAACATCTAAGTACTGGGATATGGTTACAGATAACGCATCAACATTATCTTATGCTGGATGACACAAAACTTGAACATGTAAATAAAACAGAATATCTGGGAGTAACAATTGACGATAATCAAACTTGGAAAAATCAAATTATTTCAAGAAATTGTGGCGTACTTAACATGCGAACACATTATACTCCTGAATGCATATTTCAAACAAACACTTGTACTCTAGTATTGCCATAATTATGTAAATTACGGTATATCAGTATGGGGAAACACTTGTAAAATGTACTTAGATAAAATACTTAAGCTCCAAACATAATAATAATAATAATAGCAGAAATTTATATAGCACCTTATGCTATTTGGCCGCTTTCACAAATGGCCGCTGATCACTGTGGCCCAACCATACCATAAACCATTTAGCATCATTTCTAGGGATGCAGCAGATCGGGATCAGCGCTTTCCCTTATCCGCAAACATACATCGAGATAACCATCGCAGCCAGGACCAGCTTCCCAAATATCGCATGGGTAAATCGGGACAACCAAGCGGTTAATTTCTTGTCCAGGGAAATTACAAGATAGCCGAATCTCACAGGCCTCGAACGCATGCCTATACGCATGGATGAGCACAATACACTGGAGTCGAGCGCTCTAACCGATTGAGCTATCTTGTCCGCTTTTCCCTGGTTTGCAGGAGAACATCGCATGGAAGCAACCAATCATTTTACACGTATGCTGGTAATCCAATAAGATGACAGAATTGCGCAGTCGATTTTTGACGCAATTCCCAGATCTAGATCGCGCGATACTTACATACTTGCTCCCATTTTTGTCTCCATTTTGGGACACACGGTACATTTAGAGTGTACCTTATATTGTTATAAATGTAAGTGCTACTTTGACGGGAAATTATTTAGCAACACATGTGAAAATATCACGGAAGAAAGCAACACAAAAAAAGCTGAGGAAAAGCCAGAAAATCGTCAATTAATTTGTACAAAATAAACTGGACAATGTTGAATTGCTGACCAGCCGAAAAACGCTAAGGCCAAATAAGCTAATTTCTTTTGTAGGTTGGTCGCATTTGGGATAAATATACCTATAGAGGGATAGGAGCACACACGAATACAGATGTGCCTCTGTCTGATTTTTACAAAAAAGAATATTAATCATTTCAGAAAAAAACAAATTTCATTTCTGAAATTTAATGCTAAAACTGCACCGGAAATACATCATAGAAAATAAACTATCAACCTTGGAGTTTATCGTCAATTTTGTAGAAGTAGTTTGAGGACAAACGCAGGGTGTACAGGTTTCCGAATTCGACAATCTTTTATAAAATTTGTCATTTGTTATTGTGGAATAGTAACAGCTAATTTAAAATCTTGATTCCTATGATTTCCTGTGATACATGCTAAAATTGGAAAAAAACAGCATGAGGAATATTGTAACCAAAATTAAAACACCATCAAATCTAACATGCATTATAAAATGTAGTTTGAGCACAAAGTTATGAAACACTAGCCGAGGCACACATAAACGTATACATTAAACAGAGAGTGAATAGGAAGCTTCATATCCCTCTTATTATTAGTCCCAGATCGCATCATTTTCTTAAACATGGGACGCTGCCGACTTATTTGAATAGTCATATAATGATTATAACTGCCGGTAGAAAATGATCAACAAAATTGCATTTAACGGGGACACAACATATGAGAGTGAAAAAGTACATATTTATTGTTTTATTTATTGTTATATTTATTGATAAAACCTACCAGGGCACTCAATAACTTTTGATATGCCTGCTCCATTGATGGCTTTTATGGTAGCGTAATACGTCCAATTACTCTGAAGTATACCAGACAAATCTGTGTTTGATGCCACTTGATCTAGGTTAACACTGGTAAAGTTTTGTAAATCAGTTTCACCTGGTTGAGATCCAATAGCCCAAAGGAATTCCTACGAAAGAAAATCGGTAATTAATAGGTATTCAGGTATCGGAATATTTGGGGGAAATTGATATCAGTAGTCTAAATCTTATTTTAGTCTTATATTGGTTTGTTTTTATTCTTATTTCTGTATTGTGATTTTTTTTTTACAATTTTAGGTAGCTTTGTTACCGTAGTCTTTTTATTGCAGTTTTAATCATTGATTTATTTTAAAATTTGATTCGATTGCTTGAATCTCGTGACTACGTAGTCCTTAACATGTCCATAAAACACCTTTTACCACAATTTCACTTTCAGCATCTACAAAGTTCCAGTAAACTTTAATGGTTGAGTTTGATGATTGGTGTGATACAGGTTGAAATGCTCCTTTCTCAGCGTCAATATAAAACATATAGTCGAGAGTTGGAGCTGTAGTATCCATGACGATACCGTCGGAAGATACCATCACTGATTCTCCGTTGCCAATGATTGATTTAACTTAAGAACGAGAATGATAATAGGTAAAATAAAAATAGCGCTGGGTATAAACAGAAAAGTACGATATAAATGATATTGAAGACTTAAGGCCACATTTTATTTTCCAAATGATTTTCCAAATATCTCATGTTCGATTTACTATTGATATTATTACAAGTTACCAGAATCATAATCATGATCATATCGATACCCATCATAATGATTTGCCTTAATGTTCAGTTTCGTAATATGCATCAACTTTACTTTGGCTAAAAAAGAACTTACCCGTAATGAATAAAGGCGCACTGATGTTGCCAATGAAGTGGCGCTCTGGCAGAGTAATATTTGTTAAAGTAAACGTGTAGGGGATTATGACATCAGCTTCACAGTTCTCATCACAGTTGTAATTAGCACACGGTGTAACACATGGTATACATGGCCTTGCCACCTGTTAAAATGATATTTTACTATCGTGAATCAGCATATAAAAGATATTACAGAAATACCTAAAACCGTAATTCTACAAAATAATGTAATAGAACATTTTAAAATTTCACATTATATTGTTCCAATAGTGAATATATATTCACCCACAAGCTCACATATGATCGAATGCACAAAGTTTGACTACATCAAACGTGTCTCTCTTTGGTTGGCCCTTTGTGTCGGTAGCATGTAGCATTCTGAATATATATTTTCATAATGTATTCTCAAAACCGTTTCAAATGATAAAGGCAATGCTACTTATAAAGGAAGGTCTTTCTCTTCATGTTGCTTTTATATATCGTTACACGTTAAAAAAAACAAATACCTGCAATTTCTGCAAATTAAACAATTGTTATGTTTCCATGAATGTATTCATAGCTATATATTAACCCTCGTCCAACCAAGGTTTTTTTTACAACATTCACGACCGGGGGGTTATCACCCATTAATTTTTTTGGGACAAACATCATCTTGTTTGGTATCAGTGTGTAGCTATGTCCTTTCCTCAAATAAAGTACAAACCTATCAAGGTTTAACAATATGGCGTCATAGTGACGTCATAACTAAAAGCTAATTTATAAAATTATTTGCAAGCATTTTCGCCATTCATGCAAGCAAAATTGGTATTTATTTGGCAATGATGGGTGCCAAAGTAAGCATACACATGTTATTACTCTAAATAATAAGAAAAAAAATAGAAGTATTTGCTTAGAGTAGCATCATACTTACATAAAGTACCATTTTTTGGCATTTTATACAGTAAAGTATAGGAAGGTGGCAACCACCCCCCCTACCTTCCGACTTTGACGAGACACCCTGACCTCCCTGAAGGTGGTACCTCCAATTTGTTTTCGCTAAAATGACCGCAAAGGATGAACTTACAATTACATAAAAGACTTAGATCATATTCGTTTGCGTTTTTGTGCAACAATGAATGATCCGTTAGGGGGGTGCCCACCCCCCTTGGTCTGGCGAGGGTTAAGAGTTGGAGGTTTGCTTAATAAAAGCGCTAAACCCACTTTCGTTACTTAATTTTCTCTTCTTAACATGAAAAACTTATCATGATAGACATATACATGCATAACTAAACGGACCCTAACCAAAATACTAAAAACCTAGTCACATTCACCTTCGTAAACTAATTACAAGAATTAGGTATAGTGATCAATCGGGAGTATGGTACAGGGTGAAATATCGCTGACGAATTTATGAAACCACTATTTTTTTCATATATTAAAGGGGCACTAGCACATTTGAAAAGTTTTTACATACATTAGCCCTCACCTGAAATGATTAAGCCCAAATGAGCGTGCTTATGGTAAACAGAATGATTTCCTAATAAAATCACTCCGGGGTGATTTTACACCCTCCGGGTGATTTTATTCAGTAGCATGAGGATCGTGGAGGTAAATGCAAGAAAGTACGCTCTGGAGTCGATTCCCACAGCATCTACCCTGTTTGACTGGTCATGAAGTGGCCTTTATGGTTTTAATACATAAATGAGTATGGGTTTGTGATATTCGTGCAAATAAACGCATTTGTTGAGTCCAGTTACGGCAGTCCCACAAATTAAAGGCTGACTCAGAGATTTCGAAATATAATATGTTTGTGTAGTAATTAAAAATAGTCATCTAGATGTAAAGATAGTCACTTAAAATGCTTAATTCCAAAGTTAGAGATGAACCTTATGTTTCGTTTTCATGCAGTAAACATTTCTGCACAGTATAAGAGTGCCATATGATACCGTGTATAAAAAAATTCCGGATCCGGAATTTTATAACAACGTTGTGATTTTCTACATGAAGGACTTTGATATGAGCTTAGTTATTTGACACAGTGATTAGTGTATGGACAAGGAGTATGTTTATGCAAAAAAACACGATTTGTTTGAAAATCGAGTGCGCCCTCATTGGAAAATCTCTGCGTCAGCCTTTAAGCTAAAATATTCCGAAAATCACCTGATGTCTTTAGCCGCATATTAAGGCTCCTACGTGGTTTATGATATGGTATTTTTGTACATTAAGTATATCTGTATTCTTACAACGTCATAGACTAGTCATTTGAGAGTAATAAGAAATGTTACATTTTGTTGATAATGTGCAAGTGCCGCTTTAACAATCATTGACTATTTGACAGGAATAAGTCTCAAATCTCGGACGACTTGACTAAACCGGTAGGCTTGCGATAAACGGATTTATTCGGACGCGATCACTGACGCAATATCCCAGCCAACATTCCCAGTTGGGGCCCATGTGGGTAAAATACGGTTTTAGGTGGGCACGTCATGAGGGCCCCACATGGGCAAAATCGCTGTTTCATGTGGGGCCTACTTGGGTTTGTCCACTGGGCCTTGATTGGCCCCATGTGGGTTTGCCCATGCAGTTGGTTGCAGGTGGGTATTACACAGGTACAATGTGTGTTCCCTCATAGGTTATCACTTCTGGGGTTGTTATGAGTTCACCCGGGTTGTACCCATACAGGTTCAATGTGGGGCCCATAAGGGGCTTTCATGGCCCCAAGATGGGCAAATTCAAAATTGATTTTATTGCACCCTTTTTGCATGTGGAACATTAAGTGGCCCACAATTGGGTGAAAACACACAAATGTATGTTTTGTTGTTTCATCAGCTAAACATCTCCCAAAAGATGGGAAAAATAGCTGAAGTGCAATGAAACAAGAATTGCTAACGTTGAATTTTATGAAAGGTTTATTTTTAATATGATATGTATGTTCTATGGTGTTTTAAAAAATGTTACAGTCTGTACACCATCCATTCTCTAAAAGGTGTCACCAAAATGGTAAGTGATGAAAAGTAAATAGGTAAAGTTATTATAGGGGCTTGTCTGAAAATTAATTTATTTAAAAAAATACTTAAAAATACACATTATGATCAAAATTTGCATTTTACAGCAGAAAAAAAAAAATACAGGTCATCGAGACCACGCCCATATGGGTGAGCCCTTTGGAAGCCCGCCTGTAGCCCATGCCGACCATCAACCCACATGGGGCCCATATAAAAAACCCTTGAAAACCCCATGTCCTAGATCCCACACAGACCCTTGAATATCCCACAATGGACCCATTTGGGGTTGCCCACTTGTAACCCAAGCCAAATATACCCACCTATAGCCCACATGGATCCACCTTGGGTTGCCCACTTGAAGCCCTAGCCCACATTAAGCCCACCTTGCCCATGTTAAACCCATGTGGGCCCCAGAAGGGCATGTTGGCTGGGATAATGCATCATACGCACTGACCTAGGTTAGCGGTACGCATTGATCTTTACTTTGGTGATAATTATAATAAGCACTCATTTCAAAATATTTTTATAAACTGCGTTGCAAAACCCAAGAATTTGTACGAGGCTTTGTACTGTAGCTTATTATACTTTAAATTATATCTACCTCTTGAAAATCTTCAATATCAGCCAAACCTGGGAGCGAGCCAACTCCTGCCATATAATTAATTACGGGACTTGAGCCTCCTCGAAAAGGTTCGCCATACCGGCACAAATTGTGCGGATGAGCTGGTAACCTATGTAAGTAAATATATAAAACGCATAAAAATATTTTAAAAGAAGCGAGCCTTCCTAAAAATGTTTGGTATGATCATGCTTGCCACCTTAATACTTAATGGAGAGTGGTGGTCTTATGCACTCTCTTTTACGTGATATCTGATTTCGTCGTGTGAATGCAATAAAGTCGTAACTGACATTTTTGGCAAAAGATTTATAAAAAAAGTATGGCAATACCCATAATTTGGTTTACATTTCACGTAACACTTTCATTTTATTACAGGGATGTTAAGATAATTAGTCTTAACAAGGTGAAGTTATGACTTTATTGCAACCACAATTTAAAGGTGCGTGTTCCGATCGTCTTTTAGCCGGAAGTAGTATCGATTTTGATATCAGGCACAGTATGACTACCCCTAACAGCTCCCAGACAAGCGAGATAAAGTGTCTTGCCCAGGGACGCAACACGTTGGCTACTGCGGGGCTTGAGCTCACAATCTCATGATCATGAGTCCTGCGCTTTTCCACTAGACTGCATCAACAGGGTGCAGATTAGTTATCAACCCAATAGCTCAGCTTATTACACCCTAATAGGGAGGTCCAACGTTTTTGACGCAAGGGTCGCATTGGTTGAATATAAAACTAGCGGGCCGAAAGCAATATTGGTGTTAAATTATTACCATTTTGTACATTACAAATGACACTGATCTCCCTGTTTATACCTTTTGCCCGGCTAAGGCAGTGAATGGTCATTATAAGGTATATTAAGTCGTAATATTGCGAGTCTTTTGATGCAGTACATGAGCTTACATGCACTGAGAGAAAGAGGTGCTTTCCTTGGTCACCAAAAATTCTGATTAAAGCCACCTATCTCCTTGAGTAAGTGTCCAGCACCCAAAAGTCACTGTCCATCCATGATAAACTACCTCGTTTGGTCCTCGCCTGGTAATTCCCATTCACACAGATGTGATGTTACCTGTCACCTTATCTCATCTCACTCTAACCACTGCCCGACGAAGTGCTGGGTAATGAGGTCACATATCTCACAGAGACAACTTTCCCATTCAAGCAGTAGAAATTTACTGTGCACTGAATTTCGAGGTTAACAGGTCACAGCAGAAGATCCTGTATATTTCCCACCGATAATTACCCCACCCCTACTGCTAGGCATTGTTAAAACTAGTAACAGTGGGCCACTGGGTCACATCCCTAAGTTGCCCAAAATGGATGCAATTCTCAGCTAGATTAGGGTCTACTTAAAACAGCGTAATATGTAAACCATAAGTGTTAAATACTTTATTCAGATTTTAGGGCATATTAAATATCTCTAACTGCAGGGAATATATATGTCCGTGCTGCGCTGGGCGGTGTTTTCGTCGTGTGCCGATTTCTCACCGGCATGCTGTCAACCCTTGCAGTCTTGGTAGGCTAGCAGGATGAAGATCTTCTGAGAAAACCTCCCATTTAACGGTACCAGTCGCATGATATACCGATTAAATGAGGGTTTCTTGATGGTATATTTGTACATCATAGCATAGGAAGTTTAATTAGAGGTTTTTCTTTTTTCTTATGGAACCTGGTTGCATGCGATTTTTTTTTAACAAAACCAAGGTTGGGTAAAATAAAGATTTTAATTAGCGGTAAACCGCTCTCTTTTATTTTTTTAATTACTCTTTTAAATTTATAAGTGGATTAAGTTGAATTGCATTACATCTTTTAAAGCGGCACTGGCACATTTTCACAAAATATGAAATTTCTTCAATTTCCTCTCAAATGATAGTCTAGGCCATTGGAAGAACAGAGATATTTTACACATAAACATAAATACCCCAAAACAGATAGGGACATTGATATGAGGATAAAGACATCCAGGTAATTTGTAGGCCAACTTTTAAGTTTTCAATAACTTTAATCAACAAATGTGTATATTACATGAATATTTTGACTCGTACTCACTGATATTAAAACCACAAAGGTTATAGACCGATCAAACAGTGTGCATAGCGTGGGAAACATGCATACGGCGTGCGTGTTCTTGTGTTAAACGCCATTTTCGTCGTCTGCTGAATTTAACGTCGCCGGCGACGTTAAATTATAAAATCGTTCTGTATACCCATAAGGAAGCTGATTTGGTCTTAATCATTTCGGGTGAGGGCTTTTGTATATAAAAGCCTTACAACCATGCAAAAATATCGATTTTGAAAAATCTTGAGGGCGCACTATTTTTCAAATGTGCAGTGGATCTTTAAGGTCAAGTCAGCTTAATATAAACTATCTTGATCCTATTACTTATTTAAAACGAAAAATCGTAAATCCAAATTATTGTTGGTACTATTAGATGTGACTTTACATGAGACGGACACCGGTACTTTGACAACGTTCGTTGGAGGCTTAAATTCGCTCTTGCAAAGTATAGGCCAATGAAATCCCTGTCCTTATTCAAACGTGAAAATTAAGCTTTGTAGTAATGATATTCCGGAATCCTCCTATTTCTCCCCACTAAACCTCACCTGCTCAGCATAGAGTGCAAGATTCCATTGCTCCTATAAGGTGGGTAAAAGATGTGATTAGATCAAGCAAAATGCGTCTTATGTTGGGAGGAAACGAATTTCCTAATTTCATTTGAATACTTTTCCAAAAGTCCGTTTTTTTCATGAAAATCCGAAAATATCAATAGCTCTATTATTTATGAAGTGTTTTCTGTTTTAGAAAGTTTAGTAACTAACAACACATTTTTCTCTGGTGATTACATACATGATTTTTTTTTCAATTAAAGGTGCTAGTTCCGATTGCCTTTGCCCCTCCCCCCCCCGAGTTACCTAGAGGAATTTTCGATTTTGATATCGGATGAAAGTCCGTATTTTTTCACCGGCGTCCTCAAATTTCAGCCTACAGATCCATTTCTTTCCCAAGATAGGGACAAATGCCTTTTTAATGATACATTGCAATATACATTATCGCTTCTACCATTAAACCCACAAGTTTCCTTCCCATGTTATTTGTTGGGGAGTGTATGCAAGTTACGTGTATATCAAGTAGAGAACAGGGTCAAAATAAACCGCAACAAGCACCTTTAATACAAACTCTACCCAAAAATATATCTAATTAGATATTAACTGATTCTTTGTTAAGATTTCCAGATTTCCTGAAATTTTTGTGTAATTTGGAGTTATGACGAAATGTCTGAGACACTTCAAACCCCCTTGGGCCAGTTTTGCCTTTCCGATACAAACATCTTACGTAAACATTTGCAATCAAAACAACTTGAAAATATTCTTCATTAAGAATTCAAATAAAATATATATGTATAAAGTTAAAGTGTCGCTCTTTTTGTTCAAAATAATTTAATAATACCTTAATGGTCTTGAACACCGGGAATTAATGCATACTTGGCCGTAGTTATGCCAGGTGAGGGAATTTTTAAGTTTAAAAGAAAATGTATACTGTTTTGTTGTCTACATTTAACCCCTCACCTCACCAATTAATGATGTGAAACACATTTATCACATGCCAGATGGCGTGCCTCCATCCGTTGATTAACATTGATCCAGGGCGAGGAATTCATTTAACGAGACAAGGTAGAATGTTGCAGGTTTCAGCATAAGTCAAAACATACTGGTCTAAATAAACAGAGGCCTGTAAAAACATCACCCATCGTTTTTCACTAATTCCATAATATTGATGGCCATTATACATTCACTCTCTTCAAGATCATTTGTTGGAAAATGTCAATTCCAGAAAATGCCACACACCTCTATCCATACTTTTTCATCCTCGTCTACCGAAGGGGGTGTACTACATATTTTTTCGAGCGTTAACAAAACCCCCCTTTTCCTAGCGCCAAATGATTTAGCATAACTATTTTCAATTTATATTTTACGTTTTTTTTCAAGCAAAACAGACACCGGCACTACAGAATGAGTCCAAGCGATGGATAAGGGGTTAAAACCGTCCTTCTGTCGGGAGAGAGGTACCAACGCGCCTAGTACGACACAGGAATATCACATACACTTATTCTGATACCAATAGATAGTAATGATCATCCTTTTCCATTGATATCAAGATGAATAAAGGTTTTTGGCTCTAAATAATGGAAAATTACTAGTTTTATTACTTTTATATACGTAGAGCATTTTGGTGCTTAAAGGGGCATTTCGTGATCCACAGCCTCGCCCTCCAGCTTACCTCAAAACAAGTTGAGATTATATCATATGAATCATTAGCGTGAGTATTATATGTGTGCCTAATCTTACGCGCAAATTCGATCTACTCTTGAATATATTCGCAATTTTGTATTTCCTGTCCGTAAACGGACAGAAATTACAACACAGTGGCCTATGGGTAACTGTGATACAGACATTTGCTCATAACATCAAAACGCACGGTCAGAAACAACGGAAATTTTAGAAATGACCTTTTCTCGAAGATATCTAGTGAATCATGAATCAGGAAATGCATCTTTAATGTTTTTGAGTCAGCAATATTGCAAAATTTTAATTTTCCACTAATATACATAGTGGGATAGTTTTATACTTATTGTGATACCAATGGAAGGAAAATCTCTAAGCTATCCTGTGGTACCAAATTTATAGGAATCAGATGTTCACTAAAGAAAAGGGGGTATCTGGGTGTGTTATTACAAAATATGGCTCAGGTAGACGAAGGTTGATTTTATATTGAACCTCCAGGTGAAACTGACCCAATTGGTATTTTGGAATTTGCATTTAGTTGGTAATACCTCCAGTCAAGTTTCAATAAAGAAATTATAATTTAGCTTTGTAACTGATCTCCCAAACCAAATCAAAATACCTAATGGAAAATTATATAGTTTATATTTTTTTTAAATATTTTTGTATTTTCTTTTCTGGGACAGTCTGAAGTAATTGGCAGCAGAATAGCTTTTAACCACAGTTGATGCTGCGGTAATTATTTAGTCTCTTTTCCAAAAAGGAGCTAACGCCCAAATGTCATTATACTAGGTCTGTCTCCAATAGGTGTCAGTTGAAAGATTAAGCAATTTTTTTCAGTTAAATTGAAGAACGCAGTATCTGATATATACGTGAGAAACTACTTGACAAAGACGAGGGCAGATAGACCATCACATACCAAAACGTACATTACTAAATGACTTTTAATACCCAGTATAATGATTTTGAATCCACACATAGGTAGTATAAGTATGACGGTCTATTTTGTTAACTGTAAAATATAACAATTCCTTGTAACTAAAACCTTACCAGTTCTGCATCAACCTGCGAAGTACTAAACACCAATCCATACGTATGCCACTCTTTTGAAGGATCAAAAGGCAGGTTGATAGTAGCCGATACAGTGGGGAATTCATCATGTTCATATCGACACCAGATAACAGCCTTGGACTGGGATTCTGTTCCACCTTAATTATATCCAAATGAAATAAAACATTCTTCACTTTTGAGAAGAATCTGAGATTTTAAAAGACTATCACGCACAAACTCGCCATTGGAGTATGTGGGTCGCATTTAGGAGTGCATGATCCATCCGTAAAGAGATGATTTTTAAAACATATGCGGTATTTTTCTTGAATGATCTCTTTCAATTCTCCACCTGTACCCTACTACATTCCTGATCATAGCACAGCTTAATGTCCCGACTGAGGTTATAATCCAGAGAATTAGCAAAACACGTGCACTTTGTGATAGTAATATAACACTTGACACACACTTAATATGGACTATTTCAAAACGGGGCCCCAGCTGGATTTGACCTGTGGCGGCCGTAGTGGCCATTTTATTTTCAAAATGGCGGCCATTCTTATTTTCAATGTGAATAAATGCTTATATTTACAGATTATCTAACATTTCTATCGTATTCAGTCTTCTGAAATAATCTAACTAAACCACTGTATGTAGAGAACACTATATTAGATCAAGAAAATACTTAAATAGGTCCACTATTTCGTACCACCTGTACATACCAGGGATGACTTGCAAACCACATGCCCTCTGTGGAGATAGCTGAACTAGATCTATGGTAACATCATCATCAACGATCTGCCACTGAAACGATGATGATGTTGTTGTTTCGAGGTACTCATTGCCATCGTTTGGGTTACTTGTATATTCGTTCATAATTGTTGTCAGTTACAACACACGTCTGAAAAGGGGAAAAGAACGCGCACTTAGCCAAAGCAATTATTTTTTTTTTTATTTATGAAGTTAAAGGTAATAATTAAACGGAAGGGGGGGGGGGGGGGGGGGGGGGGGGGGGGGGGGGGGGGGGGGGGGGGGGGCGTTTCCTTACACTGTTGAAAAATCATCAAAGCACAAGCGCATATCTCCCCCTCCTCCCACCATTTTTCCTGTTTTATGTGAGAAGAATCACCAGGTGCTTTACAGAGCCTCCAAAACACTACACATCTCGATTGCGTGGGCGTTAATACCTCATAGCACAGCAGCTATCCCCCTGCAACAAAGTCAAAGATATGCCTTATCGGCGACATTTAATGTTAGCCACATTCTGTTGTAAAGTGTGTATCCATTCGATTCTATTTATTGGAGATTTGAACATAATTCCCTGCCTTTAAGTCAAATTTACGTTTCTTCTAAAGGGAATTTGCCCCTGGGGGTGCTTGACCTTTCAGGAAACCAAAACGTAATAGTGTTAAGTAACTGATATTGCTGAGATTATAAATTCGCATATTATAAAACTTTGTATTCGGTTTTTTTTTATTTTTTTTTTTTTATTTTTTATTTACTATAGCATTACCCAGGGTGACCCCGATTCAGCTAGCCGTGTGCTATACTATACCACGGGCCTGCAACTTACAAGTTAAAATATTAAAATATACACTAGGAATGTACAATATAATTGAATCTAAAGTAAACATGTGTCTCGCTTTAAAATTACATTGAAAATAGCACAAATTACTGTACGCACCAATATTAAAATATTACATACAACCCCGTAAATCAATATGCAATGACATACATATACCTTTACACATCCGGAAGTGCATACTCAAACACCCACCAAAAACCCATACCAGCGAAAACTTACACCATCTTACACCACTACGACACACACAACACCCACACACACAAACTCTCACACATTCAACACACATAAACAAATCAACAAACAACTCTTCACACACTCATACAATACACCCACAAAAATTCAATTCAAACCAAAATATACGATTGAGTTGCTTAAATTAGATTGCCACATAGTAAAACACTCATACAAAAGGAACAACAAAGAATACAATCTCACACTCTGTACTTATTTTTAAACATTGCACTTTTGGTGACTTCTGTTATCAACAGTCAAGGGCATTCAACGCATGAACCCCACTGTATGAAAAAGATGACCTAAAGTACTCAGTGTCACTACCATTGGTCACAAGGTGGGAAGTGCTAGCAAACCTGCTGTGCTTGCCTGGGTATTATTGCTATGGTACTGGTGACATAATTTTGAACTTTGAACTAAGATACGATGGAGCCATGCCATTAAGGCATTTGTACATTAAGAGTGCATTAAAGTAATTCGAACGGTAGAATATGCTGCCCTTTAAGAATAGGAAACAGAATTTTTCAGATGAGGTAATGGAATTGACAGAAAAGAATTACTCTAGCACCCGTTTTCTGAAGAACATGAGCTTACAAATAGCCTCTTAAAGCGACCGAAACCCAAAACCAACACGCATTAAATCGAAGTGTGGTGGACCAAGACTTATATAACATGTTTAACGTTTGAAACCATCAAAGAAAACATTTAATGCGTCTTGAATCTAACTTACTAAAAACCTCTGAACTTACAGGTATTTACATGCTTGTGCCAAGTTAACTCATTGTCATAGTAACACCAAGGCTTTAACACTCTGCTCTTTTAAGTTTGTTTTTATCAATTAAATTGAAAATCATCACTATTAACACTAACTACGTAACCTAGAACTCAGTACCAATAAGCATCATCAGTGTGAAAAAGTTTGTTACTATGTAGCCAAGTGTTAAGAGCATTGAGATCATCTTTGAGTTTAGCTGCGATAATATTAACATGTCTCCCTTACATCAAGTAGTGTCATCTGCATACATAGAAATCTTGGTATGAGTAAGGCGCTTTGGCATATCATTGATAAAAATTAAAAATAGAGTGCCCCAAATGCTACCCTGAGGAAACACCATATCTATTTTTAGTGCTGCCGAAATTGAACCACTGAAGGCAACTCTCTGAGTACGGCCCCGATAGGTACGAAGAAAACCATTTACAAGTAATATTTGAAGCTCCTATTTACATAATTTCGTAATCAAATATCATTGGACCGTGTCAAAAGCCTTTCAGGTCGATGAAGGCAACCCCCACATTGATGTCCACTACACAATTGCCATTCACTTCATTTGATGGGGTACAGTCAAAGGCAAATCACTCGAAAATGGAACGGCGGTTGTCCGACTCCCTTCTAACAGAGTAGAGAGTGTTCAGATGATGCACTTATCGATTTTTGTCTCAATGTTGCCCCTGTTGTATAAAGGAGTGGTTTAAAAAAATCCAAACACTCCTTGAACATGGACAGAAGATACTAGTGCTCCCGCTAAATTGGTATAAACGCTTTGTGTTTCAATAGACGCTTGATCGTTGAACTTTCTTAAATGCATATTTCACGGATCATTCTAACTTATGAATCACACGATTTTATTAAATGATTATAATGGCCTATCAATCAGGTTCAATTCGTAAATACAATTAATCGCAATGTTGGTTATTTCTCTTTGTTTTTAATTTGTGTTACCTAAGATATACTAATTTAAATCATTTTTGAGGTTTATTACATACTTCGTTTCCCCCCTGCAAGAAATTGGCGTCAGTAGCATATGCTCCGGATAAAACAAACGCGTTTTTGTACATCCTCTTTCCAGAGTAATTTGAAGTTCTTCCTCGGATACAGAGATCTATGTACAAATAGCATTGTTTAATGTCATCGTAAATACCCTTTTAGTTGTCTTGTGAATTTGTCTTCCTTTCAAAAACATGTCATTATGGCCACTAGAACAGTACCATTCCTTATCCTTCTCAAAATTCCATTGAATGAAGCATTATTAAAAGTAAACGATGATCGTTGTCACTGTCGATCAAAGTCTATCCTACATTTTTTTCTACATCATCTGACACTTCTCCTACGCCATTTTGAAATCTACTATTGTACTTCTGAGGTTTTTCACATCTTCGGCTCTTGGGCTATGGTTACATTAGTTCAATTCATGTAATTACTACTCTCAGGAAAGAGAGCATTAATTCGGCAAAAGTTGTTATGTTCACACCGACTGATTGGTAACTTAAATATGCATTGTTCTGTTCTTTTTGGTGTAATTTTTTAATTATATATCCTGGTGATTGACAAAAACAAACAGTGCACCATAAAGGCCTGACGCGCGCTTCTTTA
>JAMKCH010050475.1:0-10646 GCA_023653785.1 Ophioderma brevispina
TGCTTTCTATTTATTTGCTGCATTATTTATTATTATTTCACATTTTCCTCATTTTATTTCTTTATTTTTTTCCGAAATTTCTCTTTATTTGTTCATTAATGTTTTTTGATTTAATAACAAAATCCTGTGTGTGAAAAAACCTCTTAATTTTCCCCTATTTTGATTACTTTTCAAATTTGACGTACAAGTGCCATTGAAATTAATGTAAGCGACGACGGCTTTGGCGCTTTTCAAAAATGGAGGACAAAATGTTTCACTTCTCGATCGCCGCCCCTATCCATGTCTATATAGGTCAGTGGATTGGAGAATTGACATGAGAGTGGGTGAAGACGCGTACATGATGTAAGCGCATAAAGATTTAACAATTATAATATTTACCTCCTCAGTGAGTGATCTCATAGCTCTTACCTTTTGAGTCTAATTCAACCCATGTACAAACAACCAAAGAAAACGTTACACAAGCTTAAAACTTTCTTCGAAAAAGAAAGTTGGAGGGAATCTTCCTTTGCTACATAATTGGGAGTTTTGTTGAAATTAGCAAATGATTCTGACAGCGAGAGAGAATCGTACACAAGTGATGATTAATGAGGGGCAATTTGTAATTTAAAACATATCTTATGACAGCAAATGTAGGCCCTATAATACATTTTTACAATAAATTCAATAACATATCGAACCAATAACAAGACACACTTGTAAATATCTGCTATACTTTATAGCGGCCTGCGTGCATGATAGGCCCAGAAATCCTAAAACATTCCACTTTGGCCTGTTGATTCGAGAATACCGTAGGCCCTATAGACTAGTCCAAAAATTTTTTGGAGTCTCCCACGTCGTTGGATGGATTTCCACACCACAATTTATAACCGCTTTCGCTAAAATTGGCTTTTTGATCGACAGTGCGTTGATCGCAAGCCATGAAGGCCATAACGTAATTGCGCAAACGCGTTGCGACATTTCGGCAACGCGTTGCGACTTTATGTGTTAGATTCCAAACACATTGCCAAGCCATTATGTTCATTTTCAGAAACATAACAACTGTAGTGTTAAGCACTACAGCGCATTGTGGTACATTAAAACAGTAGGCCTATTTCAAACGCGTTAAGGCGTACCATTAGAAATTCGCATGCACTGATAAATGGGGAAAACTGCGAATCCAATGATTTTTTAGGTGATTTATAGTGACAAAAGTTTGTATTTTCTTATTTTTGTTTTGTGAACACGTCAGGCGCTTAAAAACTGATCGACTAAACTTTACGTTTTACATTGTCCACCTCCATACACATATACAAATATACACACCTAACATCCATATATCCCAGAAATACCAAAATCGAGTCACATGTGATTAAATTATCCTTTCTACATTTTCAAATATCCATTTATCCATTTTGTGGACAAAACCGTCCTCCTTCAAGTTTTTCATTGCTATATATTTTAATGTGTTTTTATACTTTTTTTAATTCTACAAAAAACTTGTGTAGTTTAAGGTTTACAATTTTTGTACTCTAGATGTAAATGAGTGAAAAATCACTCTGGATTCGAGTAATTTTAATTAACTCTAATCGAGTGGCTTTTAGCTCTAAAAGAGCGAGAAATGCAGCCTGACACCTTAACTCGCTGTTAACCGAGCTCACTCTGGTACCGAGTGGCTCAAAATGCAATTCTTGGGAGTGAAGCCCCACTCTAACTCTTATCGAGCCCTTTTACCTCTAAAAGAGTGAGAAAATGCTCTTCGCGCAATGATACAAATTGTTGTTGAACAAAAGTACTCAAATTCTTTCCAAAAGATTTTACATGTTACAGTGCCAAAAAAGTGATTATATGCTTTCACTATTATCCTGACAGAACGTACAAACATTGTCAAGTCTAATATTTATTTTATACAGAAAATTATTAGTGTGTAACAGAATTTCCATGGTGCTCCCTTGCTACCTCTTTCTATAGCATCTCGGTTGTTACGAAAAGAAGAGATCAAGGGCCCGACGAGCATAACTTCGCACCTGATACGCACTTACACAGGAAGTAACAAGTTCTTGCGACAACAGGGGAATCCCGAATTCTAGGGACGATTGGTTGATTGCGATAACATGGCCCAAAAAGTTTCTTTTTGGGGCCAAGGCGTGCAAAAACTTTCAGATTTTTGGCAGACGAGACGTAGACGCAAAACGTAAGACAGACGTGTATTACGGGATGACGAGGCGAGGTGAATGAAGCGTGAAGATGTGAGATTGGAGAACTTGAACGAGATGGATAGTAGACAAAAGACAACATGGACATAGGACGATAAAAAACATTGCAGACAAATGAGGCAGACTCGAGGACAGTCATGATCGACGATATGGAAGTAGAAAACAAAGTTAGCCATGGCGTTTGTGAAGGAAGTTGGTGTCTGGAGTTGGACCACTTTGAGTTTGCAGTATATTATTTCACCGTGTGTAGAGCCAAACCTGGACAATTATGATTTTTCTCTTGTTGTTATTTTCATCCCATGTCTTAAGCCAACAGTGAGTGAAAGGACAAGGATAGATTGAGAATGTAGGACGACTATGACGAGCAACGCTGAACTAAGCATCCGTTTTGGACAAACTTTCGTATGAGGACAAGTATATTTGCGACTCAAATTGTTTTTTATAGATTCAAATATGGAGAAAGAAATCATCTTTCGGACTGTCGCGGACTCAACATTTGTGCGGGGAGCCGGGTAGAGAGGAGCACTTTTAGCGACCATAGGGACAAGACAGACAGGACGCGATGAGACCATATTTGTGTGTGGAATTCTGCTGGCCAGCAAAAAATGTGTATTTATGTAATTGTGTGAGACATTGAAACATGCGGTAACTTGTAATTTAGGAAGTTGATGATGTTTGCTATCAGCCTGGGGGATATGATTTTTGATTGACTTATAACAACTGAGGGGGATAAACAGAGGATAGGTTAGAATGGTGGTGATGCTTTTGGCAGTTTAGGTAAGTTGATGTTCAGGAGTGTATAGAATTTCAATTTCACATTTGTGCTGACATCAAAATTGGGGGGGGGAGAAATTAGGGTTGTCTTGCAATTGTAATGTTTTCGAGGGGATTGGCAATCAATTGGGTTGAATGATAGCCGCAACATCTATTAGATTGAATTGTGTAGTTTTATGTTGTACTATTGAAGTAAGAAATTCATTTGTGCTTTTCCATGATCAGGCAGCAGCATGGTATACCAGTTGGTTCATAATTGAGGTATGAGTTGTGTGGAAGGCACATTAGAAAATCTCAGTTGTTTTGCTCTGATTTGAGGGGGTCAGATTTAGTGGGGCAATTATTTGAGGGGTGTGGTCTAGGTAAGAGATGGGTCTCAATTGTGGGAGAGTTTGAGTCAAGGACATGCATTTTGGGGAGGGCTAGTAATATTGCAAAAATGAGCAAATCATGTTTTGTGAAGTTAATAGTATGTAAACACTTCAGCTGGCAGGTAACACTGAGGAGATTAGGCATTGTGTAATTTTTCGTAAAACATAATGTGATGTTTGCTATGTCGAGTGCACATGCATTTAGAAGGGATAGATTGGGAGGTTGTTTTTGATGAGAAAAACTTTGAGTTTAATGATTAGATTTAAAAACTAAAAATCAGGGAAACTGATCCGGCTATTAATAGGGATTGTCTTGTGCAAAAAGAGTGAGTTGCAAAAAGCAAAAAAGTCAACAAGTGTGCACAATTTATAATGGGGTCTGATGTTGCTTAATTTTCTCATAAAGAGACCAAGTTGATGATGAAAGGTGATTAAAATGTGCATTAAAAATTGCACAATCTGACTGTGTAGTGGTAGTGTATTTAGTCTAGTAAGTAACACCTGTATGTGTTGACACCTTGTAAGAAAATGACATTGACATGCACTTTTGTGGTCGCAGACTTGTATTTGTATGGGTGGCATTGTTTTAAAATTGCTGTTGAGTTGAGTAATGTTGTCATTTGTGTTGTATTATGTTGAGCTGTGGTAAGAGGAGAAGGTGTAGCTGCCTTGAGGTTGTGAATTGATTATTAGTCGAGTTCTGAGAGAGGGAGTAAGATGCTGCGGTATGTTGCGATTTGGTGAGTTTAAAGGGAGTAGGCCTGGTAGTCGGATTAATATTGGTGGGGGTAGATATGTTATGGGGATTTAAATATCGAGAATTTATATGGCATGATGGACACTGCGTGTTTTGTGCAGGAAAAACATGTTGAAGAAATCCACTATCAAACTTAACAGTGATCTTAATAAAATGGCACGTGGCTAGAAGGAGTAAATTGACAGAATTTGCTACAAAAAAAGCTAGCTACTTTGGAACAACACCAAGAAAATCAGAAAAAGCACAATCTGAGTTATGCATCAGAAAATACTCCATTAAAAACAGTGCAGAGTTTTAGATTTAGGTCTTCATTGTGATCCAAATTTAAAAGGGAATTGTCATATTAACCATGTAAACAACTACTGTAGCAACATATATTGGTCTTCTTTACAGAAGTAGAAAATATCTCACACTGGAAAGATTCACTAGATTCACCAATCCCTCCTACTTCCACGGATGATTATTGCGATAGTCGTTTGGGGGAATTGTAGGTAAATCCTTGAATGATAGGATAGAGCGCCTACAGATTCGATCAGCAAGAGCTATTCTTAGGGTTCCTGTCAGAACAAGCTCCAATTACCTTCGCCTTAAAATGGGCTGGGAAACCTTTGCGCAAAGCGCAGGACATACACCTAAGTGTGTCGGTTTACCAATGTCTGGCAGGGATGCTTCCCCTAGCTTATCCTCATCATTTTACTTTTTGGTTAGGAAGCCCAAACATTCGCACCCGGCCAGTATTTTGGAAAACTCTAGAACAATTAAAGCCAGCTCTCGAATTTGGTAGGCGGTCTTTCAAGTACATAGGGGCTGTTGTAAACTGGAAAACAAAGTAAGTAAGTACAGTAACACATCACTTCCAGCTAAGTAGCATTTTCAAAAAACAGTATCATGCAAACCTTTAACTAGTATTATTTGTTTGTCATATTATGTAATCTTAAGTAGTGACAGATCGGTGAAGCATATTTTGGGAATTTTCATACAAACTATATAACATATCATAAAATTTTACCACTTTGTTTGTGCAAGTGTGGCAAAATTTTTAATATTTTGGCTTTAGTAATTTGTTAACATTTAACTTTTGACAGCTTGCTTGTTATTTTTTCTCCCCCCTAAGTTAAATTATGGGTTTTTTAAATGTTAGTGCCCAATTTCTATGTGATTGGTGCAGAGTATTTTAATTGTAACTTTCATCTTCGTATTGTTTTTTCTGTTTGTCATTTTATTGCTTGATTGGCTGTATTTGAAAATTGTATCTTGTAATTTAAGCTATTCAGTACAATTTTCGGTTGATTTGTAGTTTTAATTTTAATTTGCTATGTATATTTTTAATGTTGTTTTGCGGCGCCACCATGGAAGAACGGAAAAGAGGGAGTACTTAAATTTTCCTATGAATGTGGACCAGGATAAATGAAATAAACAAACAAACAAACAAGTTGTGAGTAGTTTATAGTTGAGGGTTGGATGGAATACATGATTTAATTTTAGGGCAGAGGAAGTTGTTGCCTATTGCAGAGATTGTTGTCTGACCGTCAGCCGGCCTGAGGTTGGCTTTGCAACTGGTAAGCATGCTTGTAGGAGATAGATTTGTGCTGCTCATTTTGGAAGGGTGGGGATATGGGTGGAGCAGAGTTTTTGGAGGGGTGATCGGTAGTTATATGGATGGACCGAGTATAGGCTAGAGTAGGGGTAGTTGAAGTGCGAGTTGTCTTTTGGTGAAAGATGAGTGTAAGTTGAGGGAATATGAGATGAATGTGAACGAGTTTAAACATGAGTTTTAAATTTCAAATGTAAGGGTCGGCATTTCGGAGACAACTGAGTGGGACGGATTATACTCAGTTGTGATTATAAAGTGTATGATTTGATTACAATTTGAGTTTGTAATTTTGTAAGTGCATGACCCTGTGCATGTGTTGAAAAACTGGTGGCGAGTAAAGAGATGTGTAGTGCTATGAAGGTAGCAGTTTTGGATAATGATATGTGTAGTTTATAGCGCATGTTTGAGTAGTAAAATTGAGAATCGTTATTATGTGAAAAAAGAGTTACGGAGATCTCGGAGCAGACTTTGTGTAATTATTGAGGTAATTATAGAAATTTTGAGCCTTGCAGAGCTGGGATGGGTGAGACCCAAAAGTACCCAGGGTGCGTAATCGGTTTAGGAATGGCAACTAATCAGGTCGGGTTTGTGGTCGAGGTTAGGAAAGTTGAGCAAACGAGCTGTGCTAATTGTGGGTTAGGATGCAATTTTAATGCAAAACAACAAAGGATGTAGGGTCATGTGTACAGTTGGGTGGATTGATTTACATATTCATTGCAACAAGGGAATTTGATTGTGTACATGTCATTTATTGTGGGTTGATGAAGCCAAACTGTGCGGAAATAATGATATGATATCAGAGTTTTAACTTTGCATTGAATGTCAGTAGAATGTTTTGAAGTCAAATAGGCCTATAAAGGATGATAGGTTGGCCATGTGGTTGTAAAATGTGGTGGGGTGTGGTGTATAAAATTTAATAGTTCAATGATTGCCTTTCAAGTGTGAGTCTAGCACAGAGGTGTCGATGTGTGCTGATTAATCAGTTGCCTGCTAGACCTTCCTCAAATACCATCTCTTAGCATGCAGCATGAATTGGCACTCCTTAAAGGTTGTGTGCACTATGGAATCCTATGAGGGCATAAGTAATTTTTGGTGGTTTTTTTTTGTATTTGAAAATTTAGAAGTCCGTGTTGTTGCTCGACCACTCACAGAACATCAATTCTCAACGGTTTCTGAAAAATAAATAACCTCATCACTCAAAATGTGGTATCATTTCTGTTGTTTAGGGATACTTGATTAATGATGGAGCACAAAAACAACTAATTTGTGTAAGCTCTTGGTTCCTGACAATTGCTGTACATTCAAATCCAAGTGTGCTTGAAATTTAATTTCCTTGTAATAGTTAAATGAGATTAATTGCGAAACTTGCAAGAACTTTCACACACATGGTTAATTTGTCCCTTGTACTTTTGTACGATTGGGTTTCCATGATGAAAATGGTAGTGAAAATGTGTAGTGTTCAACAGATATATGGTTGGCAAATCTGTATTCGTGCTAAATGCTGTACAAACCAGAGATGCAACAGGATCATGTAAAGTTGTGCCATTTTGATTCATAAATGCAGACAGTGTGTATACCTTTATCATGACATTTTTGAAACGATGTAGCCTTAAGGTAATAATCATTTTTAAATCAAGTATGATGTGCATTGTGGTGATTGAATTTCAGATCGCAACGGTGATTTCTTAATTCGCCAACCTTTACAACCGCAGCAATCTCCCCCGCGCAATCTCCCGACCGCAGCGCGGCGCGTCAAAACAGCGCCCGTTCGTTCTCTCTCTCTCTTATATGTTTTTTTAAAAGGTCGTCCCGCTCACGTGGAATAAATATTTTTATTTATGATTCTATTTAAAACCAGTGCAATCTTAGTGTCGTTGTAATTTTTGAAAGGTCTTTGGCAAATTTTCCGCCAATCCTTGAACAAATTGTGTTTCTATTCTCTTTCCCATTTAATACTATTTGAAACGATTGTTTTACTTTTCCTAGTAATAAACGATAAAATTTCGTTACAAACCTTTTTTGAAGCTATATAAAAATACCACACGGTTTATAATGTTGGAAAGGCGTGCCCAAACGTTTATGGCGATCAAAGCCTTACCAAGTGGTCTTGTTAAAACAAGTGATATAATGCCATGATATTCAACAAAATTTGTTCTTCAAACCTTAAAGTGTGGCAGTTCATGCATACTATAAAGTTTACCAGTGTACCTGATTTACTTATTATGATCATTGATGATAAATACCTCTGTCCTCGCCAATGTTGTAGTTGTTTTGGAATTTCTTTCCAATAATAATTTTATCATTCCACCACAAATAAACTTCCTCGCATTGTTATTAACATGCAATATTTGGGTCACGATATTTATGTTAATTACCAATGATCAAGACGTGTAATACATCACACCAAAACTGTTATGAATATATGTTTAACATTGTTTAGACCACTGTTTGTTCCAAATTGGTAAAAAATATCAATCTTTGTTAATTTGGACAGTATATAGAATAACTTAACCCCTTTTTGTTCACCAGATTCCACTCTCCGTAGCCACGAGACCTTAAGGGCATTTAAATGCGTTAGAATGTGCGTAATTTAACACCACATAAATCATAATAAGGTTGAAACATTTGGGAACGTTTTATTTTATCTGGCTTTCCGTTCCAAATAAATTAAAGTAAGATCACCTGATCGTTTTCAAAAATATTCATCTGAAGGTTTGGAAGCATTTGACATGTAATTTAATGTTGCTAATAACAAAGATTTAACACAGTAAACTCTTCAAATCACTGTGAGTGAACGTTTAGACCAAGTTTGAATAATTTGACGAATTGACTCAAAAACTTTTTCGTATTTAATCACTCATATTATTAATGTCTGTGGAAAAGGTGACACCCAACATATTAAACTGCCCATCTAATTTCCAATCGAAAGACAGGTGAGAACCATATTAGATGCTGAACATTTTCTGTAATACCATCCAAACTGCACCGTTTTTTGTGTGTGTTAATCTTCAAGCCACACATTTTTATAATAGTCATATCGATTGTGGAGACCCATCAAGATGAGGGTCCGTGTCGTCCGCAATATTGAGTTATTAAATTCTATATCAATCATCGACCCACAATACCGTTATGAGTCTTTGTTATTTCTTATCAACATGCTAAAATTTCTCACATAACACAAATACATATGGAATGGACAATGTGGTCACCTTGTCTACACATCACGGTCATTGGAAAACTTTGAGAAACATGACCACTTACAATTACTGATGAAGTCATACTTTCGTCAAATCCATAAACCTTTTAATAATATCAGGTCCGAAATTGAAAGAACATTAGAGTTTTCGGGATAAATCATGGGAGAGAATGTATCGTAATGCTTTTTCACAATCAAGTAGTATAACATTCCTTAATATTAAGTTAAATCTGTAAATTGAAAGATCTATATTTACCCGTATATTCCCCTATATACTCCCCGGAACAAGCTGTTTTGGTCTTCATTTAATCAGAAGGACGTTTCTTGATGCGGTCCGCAATTGGCCAGCAGAAGCTATTTTGTATGATACAATCAACAGTGATATTGGACGCAAGTTACGTTAATTGTCTGGGTTTTTACCTTTAGGCAATAAAACTAGTTGCCAACTTTTCGGTTTTTAACATTGAACCCGGCATAGAAAGCTGCATTTGTGGAACGCAAGAGGAAAATAGAACCAATCATCCCAGAAACAGCAATTCCTACGGTAAATCCATCAGGAGGGCCAGGTGATTTTTATCATTTATTCATAGAATTTTTAGTGATGTCGTCCGTTCATTATTCTGTTTTCCAGCAATTTTTTTCATTTCACCGGATTATCTGATAATATGTTTACAAGATAGATTGTTTGGTATTTCTATATCAACATTTTTTGTATTACAGTAACAACATTTCAAAAATTCACACACAACTCCTTCATGATTTGATCTTGTTTTTGTGTTGTACACAACCACACAAAAAGCTTCTTTAAACCATCGTCCCTCTGTATTTTAAAAAACCATTTGTTTGTTCATAAAATGTCTCTTTTTCTAGTTACAAAGTATTTTGTGGTGGCTTTTTCACTCAACATCTTCTTCGATCCATTTTCATAGTGACTTTTCCGAAAATCGGAAATCACCTTTTTCATTGTGATTATAACGAATCAGAAAATTGACTAATCAGACCCATTTTCATAGTAAATTGCGACAAAATTGAAAATTGACCCATTTATATAGTAGTATGACCTCAAAAAGGACCCATCAATATAGTAGCATGGTGGAAAAAACGACCCATTGTTTATAGTAAGGGGAAAAAATGTGACCCATATCGGCGGCACAAATGTCCTACCCGTTTTACACACTGAAGTCCCCCCCCCCCCCCTGGTTGCAACCACCCTCATACTTTTTTACTTTGGGCATATGTGAAGTCGAACCTTGATATACGGAGAATGAAATCACCAATTATGATTGTCTTGTGGGTACTCGTTACCTCCACGCATTTTGCGATGTTTGTACCGTCTTCATTTGCCTTCATTTGGTTCTTAAGTTCAACGTTTCCTTTAGCGCAAAGAATGGGGTCTTCTTGAGCTCAGCGTTCTCATTTGAAGCACATTCTGAGTTTCCTAGAAGTGTTTGCTGGTTGATTGCAACTACTTAGAAACTGTGTGGCTGGAGAGTTTTTTCGGCAGGTTTAGATGTGGTTTTTTTTTTTCGGAATCGGATATTCCACTTTGCAAGTGGCTGCAGGGACTTAACAACAATTATTGTTTCTGGTGAATTTTCTTTGTCATTTTGCCCCGGTCAAGAGGGATTCAACATATTTTGAGAGACCATTGTCACTAGCTGGCTTGAACTTGCTTGTTTGGGCTAAATGGGGTTGCGGCATTAATGGGTTGCTTTTTCAGTTCACAAGCGTCACATAACAGATAGTTCCCTACAATTTTTGT
>JAMKCH010050476.1:0-20373 GCA_023653785.1 Ophioderma brevispina
TCTATTGACACCACTGATGACACTGATTGATATGCAAAATTAAGAACGCATATAGCAGTAACAAAACCGTACAGTCGTGGTTTAAGCGATACCATGGTACTTCACATCAATACTTTTTTATTCTTACAATACAGTGCAAAGTCAGATACTTTGAAACGAAAGAGTACGCAAAATTGTTTTCAAACCATTTCCTTTGAAAACAAATATGTGTCGTTGTGTCTTAATAACAATGCACAGTGTTTTCGTAAAGAGGAAAAACTTGCATATTTTGAAGTCGAATTGTCAGACAAAACAACCTCGGCACCGGCTTGGCCTTTGAAACATTGTTATATTAGTACTATGTCCTTAAGAATGGTGCGTACGGCTACCGAAAACACTCCCGGCTATTTTACCGTATACGGCTACGGAACCCCGGGTTAGGTAGCCGTATCCGGCTACCTAACACTTCGTTTTCGGATTGCAGCGCAAAATCCAAACAGTAGAATTTGGGGTTTCTACGTTGTAACAGCAGCCACTCCAGAGACACAACAGATTAATAGTCTGTTGATGATAGTAGACAGGTTCCAGTCTTGCAGTGGGACGAATTTACTATATTCTGCCACCCACAACCGTTTTATTTCCGATGAGCGCTGCCGAATTCATTGGTGGTGGCACAATACACCTTCTTTCCTAAACTTTAAGACTTAGTCTACACTATTTGGGCCCTCCCAGGTTTTAGGGTAACCAGAACTATCCCAGGTACTTTACTAGCATGAATTATGTGAACATCCCTATACTCTGTTTTTCACTTTGGAGGTGACGTCACCCACTGCGCGTGTTACCAAGGAGGATTCAATAGGAGAGCACTTGTGGACGAACAGTGGTCCCTGGGCCTTGATTACAGGGGCGCTATAACGACTCGGGTTAGATTTTTAAGGGGTGAGACAGCACTGAAAAGTCCAGGCAAAACTCGGGGATAGGCGATATTCTTGTTGAACTATTGGACTTAAAACGTAAAATGTTGTTATAGTATGAAAAGCTGTGAATTTCTGAATGGCTATAATATAGAATATACGGTAAATTAAGTTCTTTTTACCACAACAAATTGTAGGAACTACTATTTCCAAGGGATTTCATGAAGGGACATGACTTGTAGACTCCAGGGCTGTAGCAAATAATATCACCTTGATTCATAAAAATAGATTAATAAACCTAAAGACATTAAAGGAGCTAAATTGATACTAAACATACCAAATTCGACCTTGAAATAACTGAAATGGCTCATTTGAAAACAAAAGAATTAACATTGTGAAACTTTCAGTGTAAGGACCCTTAAACTAAGGTGGGCCTGGTGTCGATGAGGGCGCTATATATAGCCGAGTCTTGCAATGCGATTAATACTATCATGGTTACAAACGTGACACTCAACTCTATACGGTGAGGTTAATAAATCAGAGTGACCATATTTCGTTGGTATGCACGAACTTTCGAATTTTGCCATCGCCATATTGATGGGTAAAGGAGCAAAATACGACTGGCGCTGAGTGGTCAACCCCCTGGTGTTACTAGTTTGCACACGAGAACGGACGCGCCGACCTTGGAATTGCAGCATTTACGCATGTGAACAAATAGGCGCCATCCGAACACTAGAGGGAATGCAAACTTGAGTCATGAACGTGTTACTTCCACCCCCAAACGCGAGACCGAACAAAAAGTCTAGCAGCTAGTCAGGGACCACTGATTTCTATAAACACTAGATAGCAAACGCAGCTCAAAAGCCGAACCGGTCTTTTCCCGCAGTGCGTACTTATATCCAAAGCGTGGTGTACCAATTTAGTCATATATTCACTGATTTCCATAGCGTGGTGTACCAATTTATTCATATATTCGCATTTGCATAGACGTTTCCTCGTTTCCATGCCAACAGTTACGGGCGCATGCGCGTAATGTGCGAGTTTCGAATGATGACCGTAATGAATATTTATAATTTTCAAAACAACGGTTACGGTAACGGTGGAGCAAACGCATAGCGCATGCGCGAACCGGAAATTTCGAGATCCCGGAAGTTGACGTTTTGAGACTTAAACAAACAATGAGCTCTCTGGCTTAGCCGAATTATCCACAATTAGTAATGTTTGAAGGCAAATCGAACTGAGGATGAAGGTGAGAATAGAAACCTACTGTTATAGCTGTGTGCAATTTAAGTTCACGGCGAAATTGTGTGAAATAAAAAGAAAAGAATGTTTTTATACCATGTAATACAGTTGAAAAATGTGTCGAAACAAATTGCAAAATTTCGCCTTCAATTTTCAACTCGAAAATGCAAATTCTCAAAGCCATTTTTTGAAAAATTGGGCTTCAACTAATGACTGGCAATCTAATAGTGTTCTTAAACGTAAACCTCGTGCAACAGTAGCTCTTCATTTTTAAAGAGAATTTCTGGATCAAAATTGAACAAGGCTAAGGGAAGACGTGGCTCCTTGTCAATCAAACAGTGTCTCCTATTGTTTACCCCTGGCAAATCGGAAGACATGTACCCTATTATCCTCGGCCAATCGATGCACTATCGATTGGAAGTCGGGTGCGTGATGTGGTTCATTAGGGTCATCCACTTTCTTGTAGCACGTTTAGCTTCATCGTTATTTGTATAGGAAATTAATTGTTGGTCAGCGCGAAAAATTCCCCCTGCCTCAAGTCAACGTTATTTACAATCCTTTCTAATAGCTAAATTTACAGAGAATTAAAAAAAAAACTTAGCCTAAACTTTAGATGTGTAATACTGATACTTTGACAGCTTCTACTCATGACGTCTTTTGGTGTCTTTTTCGATTGTTCAGTCTCTTATTTGTTTTTTCATCCAAAAGCTCCAGTACGCCATCAGCCCTTTGAAGTATATAACTTCCCAAGCCATTTGCCAAAGATATCACTATCGTTTCAATGTTTTAACATTATCCTTTCCAAATAGTTATGGTTATTGAAGAAACTGTACTCTACCTATAAACAAAATATCTCGGTGTAAATAATTGACATAAATGATGATTTTCATGTTGGGCGGTTTTATTTAGCATAGATAAGGCCCTATTTTCGCGCCAGATTTTTTTCTATTGAAAATGTATGTATTTGTTTGAAACCTATTAAAATAGGAAAACCCTGAACAACCCTCTCCATCGCCAGGACAATTTCGACTTTCTGTATATTTTTAAACTAAAAAAAATACTAACTAGAATTGAATAATCTGAGTGAGATACAAACAACCGGGACATATCGCGGTGTGGCAAGGCTCCCCATCCTCCTCAAAATGCATCATATTCCGACCCTATAACCCATATGGCTACATAATACACGGTCTTGTAATATAGAAACACCGCCATCCATTGTGTCTAGGGATAATCGGGTGGTAAAGTAATCGGATTCCATGCTCATCACCCGGTAAACAATAGGAGACACTGCTTGATTGACAAGGAGCCACGTCTTCCCCTAGCCGCTTGTAATTTGATGATGTCCGTTTCCGCCAGACCATTGTAAAATGCTCACGCGCCGTGAATATACAGTGCACGGTGATCAGTTTACTACGACGACGAAGCCTCCGGCCTCTTACTCCTGCTATCTACTGCTGATGGCAAAATTGGTGACTGAGTTCATGGATTTCGGGGGCATTCTTGGACAGATCAAAAGTTTGGAACATGCAGCATGATGTTGTAGGAAAGGCAGTCCATGACTAGGCTTGGGGTTCTTAAATGCATGCATGATGCTACTTCGCCCTTAGTGATAAACTTCTAAGTTTAATGTAGATTTCTATCATTCAATTGGAATTTCATGTGCAATAGTAACCATTATAATACACCCATTACAAATCTTTGACATATGCAGGATTTTATTTTGGGGGTGGTGCGGAATCTCGAAAGGGGACCTTTTTTGGGTTAAAAGTGGAACCTAACCCCCAAAAAGGTCCGTTTTACTTTTTGAACATCTGATCACCAAATGTGACGTTCTTGTAAAATGTCTTTTAAATTTGGACCATATTATGAAAAAAAATGAAGCAAAAAGTGGAATTTTGTGGAATTGGGGGGGGTCCTCGCACCCCCCTGCATATGGCGAAGCCGTGATTCATTGGGGGTCCCCGTCAACCCAGGTCACTAAACACAACCACGGGGTTTGGCCATTTTGTGACACCAATGACCATGATAAATTTTACGTAATAAAGTGCTTAAATTAAGTCCTAAAATTCTTCAGGGTCATTTGTGTAAAGTGGGTCAACAAACATCCACACACCCACATCACAGGGCTAATTATGTTAGAAGCAAGGCTAATGCTACTAACTAGTAGGTTAGTAGCATCAGTGCATACTAGGGCTAATATTAGGGATGAGCTGGGAAAGGTTTATAGTAGCATCAATGCCTCAGTGCGCCAGAAACTAGGCTCATACCCAGGGCTAATGTACTAGCCTGGGCTGATGCATGTGGCTACTAGTTGCTATAGTGCATGTAGCTTCCATGACTTTCGTCAAAGCTCAGGATTTAACGCTTTAGGCAATGGATATCTCACTGATGTCGCTGACTTGAGGAAGATAATGCACTATAGCTAGTATGGTGTAGTAGCATTGGTGCATACCAGCCTAACAAGCACCCGAAAAACACACACCATCTAGTAGGGTTTAATAACACTAGCTAGCTAGGCTGGGTAAAAATCCCTAGTCATAAGGTTCGCTAGCCATAGCTCATTTAAGAAAAAAAAAAAATCGATTAGTCATTAGGGACCTAATTAAAAAGGGGTTTCGCGAGTCATAAATTGAAAAAGGGTTCGTAGTCATAAAATTAAATTAACCCTAACCCCTTATGACTAGGGGATTTTTTTTTTATATGACTAGCAAAACCCTTGTTTATATTACTAGCAAAACCCTTTTTCTGATTATGATAACCTGAGGACTGCCCAAACCTTGAATTGGAAAGGACCCCCAATTGGATGATGCATGCTAGTAGATATGGCCGTTAGCCTAGGTGCATTTAAATCACAAAACAGCACAACACAGTTTAACCATAAATCCGGCATTACCAACACCACATGCTTTCGAATGACAGGTGCAACAGGTGCATGTTCACTGTCTCTGTGCATGTCACTTGTCTCGTGCAAGTACTTTTTATCCTGCATGCAAATGTCATGCAGGCCCATAGGCCAGGATTTTATTTGGGGGGGGGGGTGCGGATTTGCCAGAAGGGAACCTTTTTTTATCACCAAACAAATTGTTTTCGGTCGCGTGGCTCGCCGGGTGACCCAAAAATTTTACCCGTCGCCTCCAAATTCTTATTAGTGACTTGTGACTTGTGGTTCAGTTTTGTTATGAGAAATTCCTTGTTTTCCATGGTCCCATAGGCACCTGTGCTGTAATGCGTCGTTTGCAGACAGAAAATTACAAAATTGCCAATTTCTTCAGATTACGATGAATTGCACCAGGTAGGCCTACACATGGATTAATAAGACTAACAGGTCAGATGATATAAAAAATTCAATTTTTTAAAGTAAGTGTGGTGGGGAACAGGTTGTGGATCACTGCCCATTTACTTTTCACAAATAGTTTTGGTAATATGCACTATTACTATTTTACACCAGTGGATATGGCCTACTTGTTCGGTAATCTGAAAATATTTGGGAAAAAATTTCAGTTTTTCTAAGAATAATGTTGCCTTGCCCATGTTTGTGTTTAAAAACAAACAATATAATTACGACACATTAGCCCTTAAATGATACTACGTCAACCCCTTTTCATAGTCAATTCTACATCACAGACAAAATTGTTGGCCCGCTTTACATGCACGTAGCCAGATGGGTGCGGAGGGAGGAGTGCAAGCAGCCCGGGGGTCTCGAAAAATGGAAAGAATAGGATCAAATGCACCCAAAAAAATGAAAAAGAAAAAAAAAAAGCAGGCATTCCCCTGGACAACATGGGGGCTCTTCCCGGACCCCGCGGGGCCCTTGGGAGCAGCTCCAAGCTCATGAACCTCATGCGTTATTTGGGTCGTTATACCTCAGGTTTCAAGCGGTTACACCACAATAACACCTCTTGGCGTGATAAAATGAGGGGTTGTTGGCACAAACATTTTTTTTATATGAAGAGAACGAAGATGTGCCAACGCAAGTTTGTCTGTGATGTCTGGTCTACTTGTGCACAGGACTGAAACATACAAAAGCCCAAATTCAAATTGAGAAGAAAAGGATAACTTAATTGAGCAGGGTGAAGAGAATTGAGAAATCAAGCCATGGCTGAATTTACAATGAGGTCTTCCAATTTATCCTTTGCAGAAATAAACGGGAAATAAAAACAGATTCCGTGGTTTTAAAGATGTGAACCTATTCAGTGTGTTGATCCTTTCTTTTCCTATATCAACTCTAAACAAACCAAAAAAATTCAAAACAGCAAAGCAGAAAATTTATCTCACTAATAGCTAGGGGCTGGATTTAAATTGGCTCTGATGAATTTTGTGTGCATAATAAGTAAATAAGGCATTCTAAAGATGTAACAAGTAAATTACTGACAGTACAAAACAGAGGGGGTTATAGATTTCATCGTTTTAATATTGGGAAATACAAAAAACGGAAAAAAACAGAAAAAATGCTAAAAGACAGGCTTCCTATTCACGACAATCACAACTTACAAACAGTGTATACTGCAAAATAGTGCATTGCTATTTTGTAATGACGTTGGGTTGATGTGCCTTAACCATAGCACAGCACAAGTGAGGTAATTTGTCCTGAGCACAAAATGACTAGTTTCTAAACAAATCATTAATCACCCTAATGCAACAAAACAACAAAACTTTGGCACTTTACAAAAATGTACTACTCTGGATTTAAAATCAATTTGGGCTTTTTAGCTCTATGTGCACCGCGTCTGTGGGGCATGCCCAATCCCCCCCAAAAAAAACAAAGTCATTTAAACTGCAGTAAGTGAACAGAAATTGTACAAAAAACACCCCTACAAAAAACTTCACTAAAGTATGCATACCTGGTTGGCCCGGCCGTGTGCAAGAAGATTAACCCAACAATCTGGTCAAACTATCCTCGGAGAACGAGCAAGACTTGGCACGTTAGACACACTGTATATTAAAAGTCTTCATTTGTGTATCATGCAAACACATAACAGATGAAGAGCCCAACTGAAAGAAGGTTGGAATCCAGAGGTGACTTTTATCATTTTCAAACAAGGCCCAAAGCTAGAATTTCTGGAGGAGTAGACTTTGCAAAAGTGACCTTTTCCCAAATGTTGACTGTTTTTGCCATAATGTGGACACGGGCAAAAATGAAATTTTACCAAATTTAACCTTTTTATTAAAAAATCCTGTGTTATATTTTCTTGCTGCTGCACTTGAAAGCAGCATGGTTTTACAGCATACTATCAACAAAGGTGCATGGCTTGTTTCCTTTAAAGTGACACAGGCAAATTTCCATCAGCAAAGTACAAAATTCATCAAAGCAATAACAAACTTTTAAGAAGGCGGCAATTTTCAAATTTTGCCCACAGTTGTGTACAGGTAATGTTATTAAGTATAATGTGAAGTTAATGCTCAAAATTGTTGTATTTCATCATAAAAGCAGGGGTTTGCTATTCAGAATCGAGGATCCTGAATATAATTAAAGGCAGTGCTGAAAACATCGAATTTCTGCCCGTCCATCGCACCACACGAAAAGGGGGTTTTTGTACTTGACTTGATGCAAAATAACAGACAGAAAAAAAATAATTGATTTGGTTAAATTTAAAATTATGATTAGTCAGCCCTTTTCAATTTTGACTACGAAACCCTTTTCCAATGACTAGCGAACCCCCTTCTCTTTTTAATTATGGACTAGCGAACCCCTTTTTATTTCTGACTAGTGGAACTTTTTTTACTGATTAATGAAGTTGACTAGCAAAACTATTATGACTAGGCATTTTGACGCCTCAGCCTAGCTGGGACATTAATCCAGATGGCCATGTTAGGAGTATGCAACTGTGATGCTGCCTGTAGTTATGATTTCCGATTCAGCAAACACGTAAGTGCGATATCAAGTGGCCGAATCTTTAAATTACGAGCTTTGAATAAAAAAGTGAAGGCCGTACAAGAAATGCAGATTTTGTTGAAGTCACTGATATGGAAAGCTCAAGCACTAGAGTAACATCATGCACAGCTAGGCTGTACATTAGACCTGGTGTGAGCCTAGTTTCGATGATGCCTACGACCTTATACTAGTAGCATCCGCCTCAACGGCTAGTGTGAAACGCGAAAAGCGCAAACGATATAGTGAAATGGCAGCCTCAACAGAAATATTATAATCATAATAATAAACCATGTCTGGGTTGAGGCTGAATTTGGCAACCATCAACAAAAATATAAAAAGCGCATGCAGTTATCTGTTGAGGCTGTTGAATTCACTAGCGCTTTCGCTTCCGTGTTTTACACTAAGCCACCTAGACTAACATCAGCCCTAATGTAGTTAAGTATACATTGTACTAATACCTTATAGCAGTTGCATCAGCTAGACCTTCGGTCAATAATGAGCCGGATGGTGGTGGATGTGGCCGTGTGACCCAGGTTGACTGGACACCCCAATGGCAATGATTTGAGGTTAACAACCAGATTCACTTTTCTTTCACGCTATCACTTGTGGGGGCAATCCCAGCACGCCAGGGACAGTGATAAAGGGTCCCTGTTACCATAGTCAACTGCAAATAGACTTCAAAGATTGGACCCTGGACATGGATTGGACTAGCCTGTAGTAAAAACTATGTATTGCGGTATCACTATGCTTATATAGCCTAGGACATGAAGTTTTATTACTTGAAGTAGTTGAGGCTAAGGTATTGGGCCTAATTAAGACATTCAAGCCAAAACCCCGCGGTAGCCAAAATGGGACTTTTTGATTGATTTCCCCTTTTGATATGTACAAGAATGCACCTCGAAGGTCAGTTATCAATTCAATCATCAGCAGCAGATAGCGGGAGATGGCCGGATCCGGATGACAGGCAGTTCCATATCAACACGTATAGCGCTCCCGTGTGCACTTTACAATGGCTGGCAGAATCGGCCATCATCAAAATTTTGATCCAGAACTTCTCTTAAAAAAATGCAGGCTATGTTGCACGAGGTTTACGTTAAAGCACTATAGTAGCATTGTAGTTCTATAATTTGAAGCCCAAATTTCCAAACATGACTTTGAGATGTGCGATTTTTCGTTCAAATTGAAGACGAAATTTTGCACTTTTTTTCGACACATTTTCAACTGTTATACATTATAAAAAACATTCTTCTCTTTTTATTTCACCACAACTTCGCGTGAAACTACATTTGCACACAGCTATAACATGTATGTTGCTATTTTTCACCATTATTAGTGTTCGATGTGCTTCAAACAATAATAATTTGCGATAATTTAGGCTTAGCCAGGTAGAACTTTTTTGCTTTGTTTACGTTTCCAAAACGTCCACTTACCGGGTATCTCAAAAACTCCCGGTTCGAGCATGCGCTATGCTGTTCTCTCTAGGTGAACGGTTACGGTGCCGCCTATTCTTCAAACGGAGGACGCTAATCTAGTGTTTATAAATAGAAAATTTCTGTGTCAGGGCAAAGAATTACCGACCACTTGCGCGGTATGTCAGGCTTGTCAATCAGCGGGCGAGGACTGTGGATTGGTTTCAATGCGTTCGTTAGTGGGCCGGGGCAATATTCGAAAACAAAATATGATTTAAATGTCAAAACATGGTACTATTGTAAGTGGATTTTCGACCGCACGGACACAATAATTTCATGTAAGTAAATATTCTGTTTCAATAAGCTTTAAAATGTTAACAGATTATTTCACGGCCGACGTTGTTCTCACCGTCAAAGTACGTCAGACGCGCAATTGGTCGCCTTATAGGTCCACTGATAGTATTCATGGAGTATAGTATCGCCGTACCAATTCCTTTCTGAAATAACATAACATGACTTATATTTTGAAAAGGCGCCTTTTCACGTAAAAGCGCCTCTATGAGTAATTACGGGACTGAGGCGAGTTTTGAGCATGACTTTAAAGACACATCAGTTATTTGATAAATCAAGCCATTCGAAAAAAATCATCAAAAATCAGATTTTGGACATGTTATTTGTAAACAAGTACAGGTATCCTAAAATACCCTGCAATGATGGTCTTAAGACCAGAAAGCAACCCCACCCCTAACGGAGGATTTTACTCCATTACTGGTCCGTTCCGGACACTTACTTCACAACAGTAATGAAATTGGAGAATCTTATCTTGGAACACACTAGCGTTTCTTCATTTTCTGTCAATCACAGCTGGAATAGGTAACTTTATGAGAATTCAAGACTTATCTTCACGTTGAAGCTATTCTGAAACATTTCAAATATTTTTCAAATCACTGATATACTAACATACAGCTGTTGCATCAGCCTAGACGTCTGTTCAATAATTAGCCATGGATGGTGGAGTGGCCGATGGGACCCGGTTGACTGCAACCCCAATGGCAATGTTTGAGGGTAAACACCAGATTCACTTTTATTTCACCGCTATTCATGTGGGGCAAATCCCGCCACGCCCAGGACAGTGATAAAGGTTCCCTTGTTACCATAGTAACTGCAAATAGACTTAAAAGATTGGACCCTGGCCATGGATTGGACTAGTCCTTAGTTAAACTATGTAGTGGGTGTATCACTATGCTTACTATTAGCTAGGGACATGAGTTTATTCTTGAAAGTTGAGGCTAAGTATGGCCTCTAATTTAGACATCAAGCCCAACCCCGGGTAGCCAAGCCTGGGCTTTTTGATGATTCCCCTTTTTGATCTGTACAAGAATGCCCTCGAAGTCAGTGATCAATTCCATCATCAGCAGCAGATAGCGGGAGATGGCCGGATGACAGCAGTTCGTATCAAACACGTTATAGTGCTGCCGTGTGCACTTTCAATGCTGGCAGAGCGGCCATCATCAAATTTGATCCAGAAAACTTCTCTTAAAAAAATGCAGGCTACTGTTGCACGAGGATTACGTTTAAGCACAATAGCAGCATTGTAGTCTATAATTTGAAGCCCAAATTTCCAAACATGACTTGAGATTTGGATTTCTGTTCAAAATTGAAGACGAAAATTTGCACTTTTTTTTTTAAAATGAAATTGCCACAGGAATGGGATAAAAAAAATTTTCTTCTCTTTTAGTTTCAAACACTTCGCCGGGTAAACTACATTTTGCCACACAGCTATAACCATTATGTTTGCATTTTCACCTGATTTCTGTTCGATCGTGCTTAAAAACAGAATAATTTGCGATATCGGCGTAGCCAGTTGTAGAAATAGAACTTTTTGCTTTGTGAAGTTTCAAAAACGGTCCACTACGGGATTCAAAAACTCACGGTTAGCGCAGGCGCTAGGCGTTTGCTCTAGGTGAAACGGGTACGGTGGCCGCATATTCTTCAACACGGTCGGACGCTATCTAGTGTTTATACATAGAACTGTGTAAGGGACAGAATGAGCCGACCAATTGCGCGTATGTCAAGGCCTTGTCAATAGCGCGGGCGGACTGTGATTGTTTCAAGGCGTAGATGGGCGGGGGCATATGCGAACAAAATATGATTTAAAATGTCACCAAACATGTCTATTTAAGCGGATTTTCGACGCACGGACACAATAATTCATGTAAGTAAACTTTCCTGTTTCAATAAGGCTGTAAGTTTACAGATTATTCTTCACGGCCGACGTTGTCTTTCACCGTCCAATTCGTCAGACGCGGCAGTTGTCGCCTTATTTCTGTCCTGACTAGTATCTGAGGATAGTACTCGCGGTCACAATTCCTTTTCTGAAATAAACATAACAGTGACGTATATTTTTGAAAGGCGCCCTTTTTCACGTAACAAGCGCCTCATGAGTAATACGATGCAGGCGAGTTTGAGAATTGACTTAAGACACTATCGTCATTTGCTAAATCAGCAAATCGAAAAAAAATCATCAAAAATCAGATTTTACATGTATGTAACAGTACAGGTATCCTAACACCCTGCAAGATGATAAGACCAGAAGAAACATAAACGGAGATTTTAGTCATACTGTCCGTTCGGACACTTACTACAAAATGTAATTGAATGGAGAAAGATGTATCTTTAAAACACTGCCGTTTTCTTCCTTTTCTGTCAATTCTACAGCTGGAATAGGTAAACTTATGAGAATTCTACAGACTTATCCTTCACTTGAAGCTATTCCTGCAATTTCAAAATAATTTTTCAAATCATGATCGTGTCTTTAAACTTTTCAAACCGTACTGCATACGGGCACTATGAATGGTGATAGTAATTTGGTCTTTCCATAGCTTTTGGGCAGCCCTGTTAAAGCAATAGGCCGTGTCGCCCAGCACATTTCTGGTCCTAGGAACAACGGATTGAGACCCTGAAATGGCGTCACATGTCATATGAGCGGGAGTTGCGGATGGAACGATCATCTGTATGTATTTCCTTTGCTCGTTGTCATGGTTTCTGTCTATGGTGGGGAAGCGGGCGTATAGTAACTTGAGATGATCGATGAAAAAGGATTATAACAGAGTAGTTAAGGGTGGGTGATAGAGGATCATAAAGGTAACGGCAAGCTTTTCTTATTTTCAGATATATGTTATTTTAATCGGTTGGAAATGAAAAATCTTGAAATAAAAAAATGGGGGGCTCATCCGACTTAGTTTTTGAGGTATGATGTTTTCAAAAAATCACATTTTAGGAAAAATTTGTACAGAGCTCTATGGGAAAATGAGAAAAAGACGCCATTTTCCTCATAAAACATAATTTGGACGGCCAGATTTTTCTTTTTTAAATATGTTAAAGTCAAGATATGCAGATCTTAAGGCGCATCAATAAAAAAGAGGGGGTCACCGACTTAGTTTTAGAAAAATTCTGTTAAAAATGGTACCAAAAAATACACTTTTTCATTTAGTGCGTCTTGGTTAACTGTTGTGGCGCAGCACTTCTTCGCGTACTACGCACCGAAACTAGCGCCAGGAATACACGCATCATAACCCGCCAAACAGTGATTATGATAGGATTACGGTTATTCGCAATTTTATATCTACACAGTGATTTCTATCTAATGTATAAGTGGCATAAACGTTCAGATTATAACAAAAATTTTCCCATTCCAAAAAAGTTTAGAAAGAAGGTTGGAAAATATTCCGGAAAATACTGGTCAACTTCATGCACGACAATCAGCACTTAGTTGACTATAAAAAACAAAGTTTGTGCATTGCATGCAGTGAGAAACATGCTGACGAAGCAAATACGGACTTTGTGATCCTTCGAATTTCATCTTGCGACTCGTGGGATTTGGAAGTAGTTATTTTGGGGTCCTCTTGATATTCTGAAGGTTCAAAGTTCCGAAGGTTCTTGTCGAACAAGCGTTTTTAGCATTCGCTTTTTTTAACCTTAAAGGTTAGCTATTCCGAAATAGGGTACATTCCTTATATAAAAATGGTTCACTATCCGCTAATAGAAGGGTCTTCTATTGACTTTTGAAATGGATCTGCTTTTCCGAATGTAGAATGGGTTAAAGAAAAAGGCTCGTTTTTCTAAGCTAAAGGTTCGCTATATTGAAACCAGATACCGTGTTCTATATTCCGAATTCAAAAGGGGTTCGCTATCCAAACTTTTAAGAAACCAATATGATTGAAGCAGGACAATTAATATAGGATTTCAAGTTTTAGTTTCAGCGGTGTAGGGGTTAGTTTTAGGGTAGGCCTATGGGTTAAGCGTTGCCAAATAATTTGTGGTGTCATCACCACCAAAAACAGAGAACACTCAGTGATGTGAATATTTTTTTTATCTCAGTGGGGTTTTCTAAAATGTGGAAATAAATAGTGCAATCGTGGCATTGGGGACAAAGTTTTCTATAAATTCATCCTGTTCATTGCGGAAGAGAGTTGATCTCGATATTTCATTATTCCGAAGGTTAGCTATTCATCACCCCGCAAGTCTTGCAGCGAAGATACTTTTTAATTGCTGAATAGGCTCTTGAACCTAAAATTCGACGACCCTCAATTAAAAATACGCTTACACTTTCCTCCGATTTATCCTGGTTCTCCGAAATGTTGGGGTTTTATGTGGGTATAGGGGTGAAAGATGCCTGTCGGTATCTTAGTTTTATTAAAGCGAATTTTGGGAAATTACCCGAAAAGCACGAGTGTGAACAAAAAAGCCCACGAAAAATCCAAAAATAAACGAGAATGCAAAACTGAACAAACGAATGCAAAACTTCACGAAACCACGAGCTAGCGTTAGACGCATCTCAAGAAAACAATCGACGCACATATAGCGAGTGCGTAAGATTCACGCTAAACGTATGCGCAGCTGCAAATAGTTGTGCGTACTGAAAGGGACCCTCTATCACCCTTAATGTCCAAATGTTTAAAAGATGAATGTAAGACAAAACGTCTATATGCTCCGCAGGAACTACCTAGTTTTTTTTTTTTTTTTCATGAGCATGCTTGCTGCTGCTGCCATGCCAGTTCATGATCATGCCAAGTCCATTGCGGTCTGTACTTTCTATCATAATTCCATTTCTGTGCGTCAACACGCCAAGCATTCCCTCCAGAGAGAACCATGACAACGCGCAAGGAAAATACATATAAAACTTAGATGTGAGATTTACACAAAGCAACTCCTTAATATTGAAAATCTCCTTGGGTTTCAATGTCGATAATGTTATGACGTATGTGGACGCCAAGGTAGAGAAATAACTTTCAAGCACTAATAAATGAGCCTGTGCACAAGTGATCTAGATTTTATTATAATAAAAAACAGTTTTAAGATCTTTTTTAATTGATTTGGTTCAAGAATTTTGGATGTCCAAACAACATTATCTATACCCAATTCAAAATTACACTTCAATTCTTACTCCAGAGTTCATTTGTCTCAAACTAAAAGTAACGTTGCAGTTCAACGAGATATGTCCTCACAGCAAAGAACTCCAAAAATGCAGCATGCAAAAGTCCCGTTAAAAAAAATCCTGAGGTCAATTCCAGGGAAATCTTCTCCGTCCTGAAGATAACTTTTGTCCAGCAGTTCAAGCCGACAAGGATAAATAAGTCACCTCGACGACATAATATTCCACAGTATATAAATCCAAGATAAATACCACATTTCATTGTCCACATTGGGAATCCTATGTGATCCCGCACTTTCTGCTTCAAAGACAACCAGTAGAAATAATTCCAGCACTATGTAACAGGAATTGAAAAATTATATATCCTGGCCCTGTGTGGAGCTAAATCTACATTATTGTAGAAAAAAACTAGCTATAACCCTACTGTATAGCGATTACAAAAATGCTGACCCATCTTCTGGCAAAGTTCTCCTTCATATATTACACACTATTAATAAAGTTCCCAAAGTCGTCTTAAAATAGACATTACCCACGCATCATGCATTTAAAAATAACCTGCATGGCTGACCAAGGGGAATTCACATAAATACATCACAGGAATCAAATAACTTCATATCTTGTGGGGAATTCCTAGATTCGCAATGTTTTGATCAAAGCGGTAAACAAGTTGACTCAGTTCTAAGTTTACATTTTGGAGGAAATTCCCCATAACCTTATTGTGCAATTAACAGGTGCACTTGTACAAAACAAACACTAGGGATATTCCCTTTCTCCTTTTTTTATAGTAGTATAGTAACAAAGTTACTTTTCCCGTGAGAAAATATATTTTCAAATAAAATTGAGAAAGTAATATTTTAATCAAAATTTGGGGTAATATAACAATAATAACAAATGATCATCTTTGGGGTTCAAAAACAATTAAGTGCTACACAAAGTTCTATAACACCACTGACATCACCGGCGATCCCATCAGTCTTATCCTTTTTTTGGGCTCTACCTGACCGGTGAGTTGTATCAGTCTGTTGGTGAGCTCCCAATCAGAGTAGAAATTCGCAGGTTTTGGCTGGTTATTTTTGGCAATGATAAGGGTGACTCTTAAATATGTCCTGAGTCCCTTTTTAGGATTTTTGGATCGCGATCTCCGGGACAGTGCTCGATTTAGAGGGGTTTACAGCACAAAAGGCATGTAACTTTGCTATTGACATGGAGATTTTCCCTGTTGCATGTAAAATTTGTCACCCTCCATGTCTCGGGCTGTGGTCGAATCAGACTACCTGGATGCCCCTAGTATAATCGTGATTCATAACGCTAGCTGGGGATCTCAGTCTTGAGATGGGGTACTTAGGTTAGGGGCCTGGGTCGAGTGACATGGTCACTTCAGCCTTCAGCCTTGCTGGTCCCCCGTGGGCTGCCAACCGGGGTTGGCAGCAGGGCCGGGGGGCAAGGCATGATCCCTGCGGGGAGTCATGGCTCATACCGGGGATCCAACACGGGGCAGGCAGCTGTGTACAGCTGCTCCTGGTTGGATTCGAGGGTTAGGGAGCCCTGGACTTTCTTCGGGTTCGGCCCTCAGCCTCCATGGATTAAGGTACCTTGATCGACAGTGGTATGCCAGGCGCGCTTTGCCCCAGGGTACCCACACCCTATAATGTCCTTTGGTTAACTGGCCTTACAGCTTTCCATGGCTGGCCGTAGGGGTAATGGTGGATGAGTACCCCCCGGCGGTTTGGTCCTGGACTCAGCAGTCATTGGCCAGCGTGAACCATCACCCCTCTGGCACGAGGGGAATAGGGATGCTTCATCTGCTCTGGGGGTGAGGGCTCCGGGAAGTTGAGCCCTCAGGTGGAGGTGGGGGATGAGAAATCAAATTCCCACGGAGGAGTTATTGGTGGGTTTCGCTTCGCTCGCAGATCAATTCACACTATCATTTTGCCCTTCAGTTCTTTGAGAAACTGACAATTTGCACAGGAAAATAACAACCAAATCACACTGTCCGTTTTACCTTCCATTTTCTGTGATTACTTCCATGAACTTTACAAGGGCATATCCTTTGAAAATGGGAACAGGGGTTTACTTATCATGCTTATGACTCAAATTTATTTAGATTTCTTTGGTATACATGTATGACTACACTACAAACTACTCATGGTAATATAGATGAGAATTTCAATTGTTTTCATGCTGCTATATTGGTGTGATAGCACGTTGGGCATAAAGTTGAGGAAAAGAGTGTAGAAAACGAAAACGAAATTACATGGGTCAAACCATGGATTCAAAGAAGAGAAAATGTTGGGGTCCATACCTGCCCTCTTGTGAACTGGAAATGAGACAGAGGAAGTACAAAACTTTTTCTCTTCTTTATAATTCAAATAACACTGACTCAATGATTTCTGTTCGTGCCATGATTTCTATATGTCTACAAAACCAGGATGGAAGAAGTTGAACTGAGCATGTGAACAAACAAGTTTAAAAGTATAATATCATACCATCCCTGTATTAAAAAGCCAAGACATTCCAGCAATTGGCCAAATCTAGGGCAAGTCACCTGAAATGTAATCAGTTTCCCTACAAGAATAGAGCAGTGTCCTACTCAACCATCATATTTTTATCCCAGAGGAGAACAGTCCAACCTTTAATTTTCGCAATTCACACTGTCCCTTTTACATCCAGTTTCCAGTCAAAACAGGTGGATCCATTTTATCATTTGTGGTCCCATAGGAAGAATGATGGCCAAAAATGATAGTGTGAATTGAGATTCAAGTCTCCAAAGGTTTTCTGAGTGAGCTTTCATTACCATGAGGTCCTGTATTCAAAGCCGTGTGGCTGGTGACCTCTCGTGTCCAAGCTGGACCGCAGGGCCACCAGCTCCCACGGGGCTGGGGGTGGGGTGGGAGGCCTAATTGGTTAGATGGTGGTGTGATGAGGGCTCTATCTGGCCCTTCCGTGATCGGTGAACCTCTGCTCTGTCCACAACTGGATAGGACTGGTCACGGCACAGGTGTCATCATTGAGGGGCGGTCCTGCCCCTTCTCCGGGTTTTGGGAGGGCGAGCGGGCTGATATCGATGGAGATTTTTGATCCCTTTTGCGAGGCTTGGGTCTTTCAGCTTGCACCATGAACCATTTAGGATGCATATAGTGGTGGGGCTGAGGTAGTCCGAGTGTTGTCGGCAATCTCTGCCGCGGGCATGGCGGTTCAAAGTCAATGGATGAGGCCTGGCTCTTCTTGTGTCGCGCACCTTGGTGCTGCGTGGGGGAATAAACAGGACCCATTTTGCGGCATCACCCGCAGAGGTTCATCAGCCTCAGCAGGGTTTTCCCTGCCTGGTTCCTCCCTATTCGGTATGAGTTGGGATCTGCTTTTTAAGCAGGTGCCGTTTCAGAGCCCGATCGAGGAGAGGACCATTGAGGCTGGACGTGTCGGAGGCGACTTGCTCCTCGACTTACTTCCCGTGCATCTCCACTCCGTCAGGCACCTGAGAGTGGCATTGGGTTGTGTAGTGTGTTGTTGTGAGCGGGGAAAGCCAGCGCTCCCAGCGACTTGCGTAGGGAGTTATGGGCAATGGTGGGAAGCGGGTTTGTGTGGTCTGGAGGAGCTGGTGCTCAGGGACTTCCACCCGAGGGTTTTCTCCCGGATGGATGGCCCCGCGTACGTTTATACTGGCAGCGCTGGCGAAGCATCGTCAGTGGCCACTGGGTAAGGAGTGTGAACTTGGGCTCTTGCCATCTGGAGTTCCCAGCTCCTCCTCCCCGCCTTTAGTCTAAAGGATCATGCAACTCATATCTGGTCTAGGACAATTACCTATCTACTTGTTCTTATCATCTTCTATGGCCTGCCCACTGAGCTGCAAGACTCTTGCTGTTCTATCCGGTCATGCGGGTCGTTCCGCTCTTCGTGAGAACCTTCTGTGGTGCCAGTTTAGAAAGTTACTAGGAGGAGCGGTGATCGCCGTTGGATGTTTGCACAGCTCATTCAACCAGATTTTTGCGCAAAGATATATGCTTGCTTTCATCGAGGCATACGCTAGGACCATATATACAGACTGTGGCTGGCACTCAAATTTCTCCTTATCTCAAATGAGGTGAGGACCGAGTCCTGCCCAGCAGTTTTACGTGTGTTCTCAAACAGCGTGAACTTGATTAGATCTAGGTAAGTCTGATTCTTGGGATTTTAAATTGAATCACCTTTTCTATTGGTGGATTCATGTGCCAATGGGGGCTACCTTTTTCCTAGCCTTAAGAGACGTTGTGCCCGATATTCCAAGCGATAGATTTGGGCTGCGGCGACTCTTCCATATGGGGTGTCTCTTGAGTTTTCTATTCAAATAATGTTAGTCTCTTTTGGCGGTGACAACTACCTCCAGCCAACGGTCAGTGCTAGTGTGGAAAATGGTGTTTCAAGTCGAGATGCAATTTGTTATGCTAGACCATTGGAAAAACCCAGGGATTTCAAATATTAGGGAGTTTGTTTGAAAACAGTATTGTTTTCTTAACTCTCTTTATTAGGACATATCCTTTTTCCAAATGTTGATCCATCCCACCCAGCATTGGTTGTCGCCGAAATGGGCGAGCCTATAGGGTTGAGGGAGGAAGTAAGAGGACGAGCAGATGATGGCCGGTGAAGTCCAGTGTGTTAGTCATGGGGAATCGCCTGTGGATAGACTTTGTGTGTATCGTGTGGGAGGGTCATCTTGTGCACCAAAGATGATGCAATGTTATTATTGACATTGGAAATAAGAGATTTAAAAAACCGCCAGTTAAGAAACCAATACTGTTTTCAAAACAAACTCGCATGCGAAGTCGACGCCTAATTTCAAAAAGGAATTGTTGATGGCGGCTATCTATAGAGTAGTTACTTGCCAAGTCAAAAGTGCAGGCACACCAAAATAGGGCTTATTTCTTGTTTCGCAACTCAACTGACTTAGAATGACCGCTATGAACGAAGTTGTAAAATAGATTTGGTCAGGTACATTTTGGTTGGATTTAGCGATGTTACATCTTTGAAATTGTTTGATTGCATAGAGAATGCAGATTATAGTTAAATAGCATGCTAAAGTCAGTAATGGTTGATTTATTAATGTAAAATTTAAATTTGCAAACAAATCAAATGATACAGACTTTAGATGCAACGTCAGGGCTATAAAAATGCAAATAACTGAAAACTAATGCTGTTTGGAAATACAGACAGCTCTGATTTTTCTCAGTTTGCAAGTTACAGGGCATGTTTTCATATAATCCATAAAAGTAAATTACAGGAACGTACAAAAAAATAACACAAAAAAATATTAAAAAAATAATTCAAAGTTGGGCCCAATGTCTCTGTGTGAGGCTATGGTCCCAGTGTGTCGGCAAGGCCCAGGGACAAATAAATATTACTGTGTGTATATTCCAAGCTCTTCCCTCAGTCGGTGAATGAACACATCAGATTGACTCGTGGTATATGGAGATAAATAAAAATTGAGCTTGTAAAAGGCCGGAGTAATACTATATTGTCGAGTTCTACAGTTCATTGGTACCACGA
>JAMKCH010050477.1:0-11391 GCA_023653785.1 Ophioderma brevispina
GTCCAATAAACAACATTATTTTTTGGACGATACAAGCAAACCAGCATGTTTTTATTATCGGTCATAGAAAATACACAGTGTATTTTACTTCAAAACATTAAATATTAGAAGATTGAATTCTCTCTAAGTGAAATTTAAAGCTAGTTTTGGGGTATGGCATGGGGAATTCTGAAACAATCCAATGTGTTCTGAACATGTGATTGACTCGGTTGGCCAATAACCATTGTTAAAACTGATGATGCAATGAACAGAGATTATATTTAGCCAATCAGAAAGCCTTATGGTGGTGAATTGGAAATAAATTTGCCATATTACATTTCAACATTTGGCTGACATTCCTTCTGTGAGTGGCGATTGCCCTATCTACAAGGTAATCCACTCCGATCTGACAAATAATAATTAATATTTCAAAATTTAAACAAGATTTCATTTTCATTCATTTAGTAGGTTCATTTTTTCAACATGGTCTATCACTGAAGCTCATTATTACAAATCAGATGTAAATATAAATATTTTAGGTGCCTACCCATTGCTTTATGTTCTTAGGGGCCAAGTTCAAGTTCTGAAATACCTAATGTAGAACTTACAATAGCTGTTTGTGTTTAAAGCATTATATCTTCGGAATCAGTTTGATTTGAATAAGTTGAACTGTTTTAAGGTGATTGGGTCACGATAGATCCGTTCGATAGATTTTGTTAAGATTTCGTATAAATGAACTTTCGTCGATGTACATCAAATATCAGAAATAAAAAAATGGGATCACCGAACTCGTTTTTGAGAAAAATTCTATTAAAAACACCTATTTTTTCAAAAAAATTGTACACACGTCTATGGAAAATTCATTTTTTCATGGACATTTTTGAATATTAAAAAAAATCGGTTCGATAACTTTTGTCCAAATTTTAATAAAAGTTGCGCACTAACAAGATCTGTCGAATACTGAAGAAAAAAGTAGGGGTCACCGAACTACTTTTTCTGTTATTTTCCAAAGTAACAGCATTTTTAGTAGTCTAAAATACCAACGCGATATTGAGGTGCGTAAAACGCCACAAGTGTCACGCATGGCAAACGCTTAAGCTGACACGCGAACAAAAACAGGCACGCAAAATGCGCGCACTGATTAAAACTTATGAGCATTGTTTTTTCCCTCTTTGTAATTTTTGATATGTTGTTGTGATGTATGATGAGAATCAATTAAAAAGACTGTGGTAAGAAAAGGGAAGAAAAAGTTTATGGAAAAGTGAGAAAGGGAAAGCAAGGGCGTGTCCAGATTTCGTGATTTTGAATGCATTTTAAGCGTGTAGGCCTACTCTGAAACCAGTATTAGCTGGACGAATAAAAAAAAAAAAAAAAAAAAATTTAGGTGCCTACCCATTGCTTTATGTTCTTAGGGGCCAAGTTCAAGTTCTGAAATACCTAATGTAGAACTTACAATAGCTGTTTGAAGTTGTGTTTAAAGCATTATATCTTCGGAATCAGTTTGATTTGAATAAGTTGAACTGTTTTAAGTTGTTATTTATTTAGTTCTAAATCGAAAAGTCTGTAGGTTCAAATACATTCGATGTTGTTTTCCAGTGGGCATTGCCATTTCAAAATTTTACCTTGATTTCACTTGATTCAGCCTGCCCCGCTTAGACATTATAGGCAAGTCACAAGAACCTTGTGTGTGTACATCACTAAGAATAGTGTCCTGCATTAGGGTTTGGATAAAATAATTCTGACAGGATCAACAATAGCTAACTATGCACCGCTCATAATGACTGAATAGCCATTGCTTATGAATGACAACAACCCGAGTGGAACAAATGACCATGCCCTTATTTTGTTTCACACCTGTCCTCCAATATGGCAGTTAATTCAATTGTTACCATTTCTGGTTGATTGATTGCATAGTCTATAAGCATATGCAATTTTTTATCTCTTTTAATGTGCTCCTGCATGAATCTTCAGATTTCCTGAAGGGTTGTTTTTTTGAATACCAAAATCAAACAAAAAATGTCACAATGTTTTGCCTATGGGAGATTTTACATGTTGGACACTTTGGGCTATTGTGTTTTCTGACTTCATCATTTAAAGAGACATGATGAGATTTCCAGAAAGAAGGGGGGGGGCCCCCCAATTTTTTTTCGAACCCGTTTTTTGCATATTTGGAATGCTTTCCAATGTCTTAGATCACGCCAGAATTGAATAAGCCGAGTACGCCGTCTTTATGAAAGTAAGATGATGATTTAGTACTTCTGTCCGTGCACGACAGAAACTCAAGCCCGGGTTTCCTATGGGGACAATTACGATGCCAGGCAAGTTCAACAAGGTTTGCGGTTTTTTTCTTTCGGGTTTGTTTGTCGCATAAACCTTAGAAACGTTCTCGTAGGTATTCTACATCCGATCAAGTGCAATTTGAAGAAATTTGTATCCTCAAAAAATCTCCCTCCTGTCACTTTAAGAGTTGTCTAGTCCACCCATTTCAAAATCAGCATCTTTAAAGATTAATTTCTCAACAACCGAACATCAATTTTTATTATTCAAACGACAAAATGTTTTTTTTTTAAACAACCCAAAATTGAATTCTGAAGGTTTTGGATGCATTTGGAAATTTTAGTGGTCTCCTACGAATCGAGGATTATTTATCATGTTACCCCTTGCATATATTTGCATGTAAGTTTTCTTCTTGAGGTATGGGTCGAGACTGAAACTAATTCCGTGTTGTACAACCAAACTGTTTTTCAAGACACTTCAATCTTCACTCTGAAATTCTTCATAAAGCAAAAGTCCCCCTTCGTCAGTGTCCGAGACAAGTTATAAAGCGTGATTGAACACACATTTGAGTCGACTCGATCGATCATTTGGGTTTCGGTTCAAATCGAACAAACAAGGCCAAGCACCAAATTTTAAAAAAACAATTTTATTCGTATCCTGGTTAGATTGTGAATGTACAAATGCTTTAAAATCTTTTATAGACGGACAATTACATAATTATTGTTTTGGACAAACATCAAGTTTCTTTATCCTTTATGATTTTTACTTAGCAAGTGTGTTTGTATATTTTGGGTGTAACAAAATGAAGAAAAAAGTAATGTTTATTATTAAGTTTTTCGCCTGTATATACAATGTGTAAGAAAGAAATTTGCGGTATTTTTGGCAGTGACTTGAAAGGAGGACACGACGTTGCATTCGATTTTCTTGTGAATCACATTACATCTCACAGGAGTGGAACGGCCTAAACTTTAATGAGGTAACACGAGAAAACACGTACTATCCTATAGCTCGTAAAGTTGTGACGCAATTCCAATGTGGACCGAGTCTACATCGGTCGACCCTAATACTTGAAATTACATTTTTTACCAGTTTCCAAACGGAGACGCCTGGGTCGTTACTATGTAAATAAAAGAAATATGTTTTATTGTTAACATTTCACAAACTTTGTGAATCTCCAATATGGTACCAAAATTTGGTATAATGTTTAAAGCTTACTACACTGCTCTATTTTATAGCAACTAGCTGAGATACACGTAGCTGGCATTTATAATAACTAGGCGGTCCCGGGTTTCGCGATCCCCTGGATTCGCGATACCTTGCTTGACGACCCGGCATCAACAATCGAACCCATCAACATCAAACCCCCCAAGTTGCATGTCCATACACCATCGTTTAACCCCATTTGACCTCCTTTGACCTTGAACGGGTGAACCCCCGATTACCTTTGATCCACTACCAATACAAATCCCGGTCTTGGTTCGGTCAAGGGGCACCCACCCGCCAAGTTTCAGGACCGTCAACCCTCGGTCCTCCGATAAATAGACGCGGTCAGACACCAGACAGAGTTAGACAGACCACCGGTATTAATATATAGATAAACATTGATGGGTTGAATCTAAAAAGTGAAATTGGAAAAATAACATTCAGGGCTGAAAGGTTTTAGTTAGAGATGTCAAAATTTTGTAAATATAACAGATATCTTGCTTAAGCACAAGTCCATAAGCAGAGGCTCAAGTTGGATGGGAGTATAGACTAAAGCCTTTGTCAGTCTCTCTCGGCACTCGCACTAGTAACACATGTCCGTTACTGGTCACCGTAAAACATCGGTAAGATATGACGTCATCACTAACGCCTGCAATATTCTACGATATCGCATTATAACAGGAAATAGAGACCGTTGGTCGCAGTTTATTATGTGTAGCGACTAGTACGCCCTTCCCGGCATGCATTTAGCTAGAGCAAAGAGAAATCAAAGATGGCCGAATACAATCGGAATCAGCTGTACGACGCTGCAAAATATCGGAGCTTTTGTGTGGTAAGTGAGGCCACTTTAAAGCTGTTTTACAATCACCGTTTTTTTTTTCCATTTGCTTCAATCGCGCGATAGCAACAATTTTTTATGGTAAAGAATGTCTTAACTACACTGTGAACGTCTTTCTTTTCTTCCCGAGGACCATTTTTAGCATCGACGCCGGGTTTAAAGCGAAGGGGATCTGGACTGACAAAATTATGGGATGTCACTTACTAAGTAACACAAAAATTGGTTTACCATGGGCTGGTACGCTGTATTTCACTTGGTTGGGGTAACAAACGTTGTTTGTTACTTGTCCAAAAGTGACATTAACTTTGACCCGCGATACGAAAACAGGAAGTGTGACCTGAGTGCTGCAGCGCCTTCAACGGCGGTTATGTGACCTGTTACGGTGACCAGTAACAGACATGTTACTAGTGCGAGTGCCGAGAGTGACTGATGGTAGCAGCCTTCACTGTGGAGTCCCTCTAGACCATCCTGTACTTGGGCATACGTTTTCGCTGCCGAGGGATATCGGTTGCTGTAAATCCCCAAACCTGCAACTTGAAATCAAGAACCCCTAATATTAACCCTAACCCGGACCGTGTCGTTTTGCCGACAACGGCCAAATGCAACGAGGTTGCAATCTATTTTTATTTTAACAACAGGCCCAGAAATGCAACGAGAACCAAAATTTTGCGTTTCATTGCATCTCCGGCCGTTTTTTCCCTCCCGGCACAGGATAAGTAGCTGTAAAGTCGTTTAACAGACCCAGATGCACGAAAAAATCGCGTTCATTTTGCCGGAACGTCCCATATGCAACGAGAACATCGCGTCATTTCCCGGAAGACGTCCCAGATGCAACGAGGAACATCGACCCATTTTCGCGGACGTCCAGAATGCAACGAGGAACATCCCGTCATTTTCTCGGAAGACGTCCAGAGCAAACGAGGAACATCGCGTCTTTTACGGAAAGACGGCCCCGATGCACTGAAGACGCGCATGCGCCAAGTTGTCGATCATTCCGCCTGGAAACCGGCCGGTGCAATGAGACGCAATCGCGTCCTTTTCCCCGGGTAAAACGTCCGAGATTGCAATGAGAAACATTGCAACTTCTTTCTGCGGGGAAACTTGCCGAGATGCAATGAGAACCAAAAGCGTCCCCAGAGCGGAGAACGTCCCAAAATCAATTAGAAGCATTTTAGATTGTAACTATAGAGCAAATTGAATTCCTAACAAAATTCTTTATTGGTTAACCAGCGAAATATGAAGATTTAACAAGGCCTATATAAGTAAAATGTTTACGCGTAGCAAGTTATAAAGTCTTCCCCCCCCCAATTTCGCAGTGATTTCACGCAAGGCCTATAGTTTAAAACGGAGAAATCTTTGCGGAAGGAAGATCACGCAAGGCCTAGAGGAAAAAAGCGCTGCCGGGGCCAGGCTCTGTTAAATGTAACTTTGGTGAAATTTGAGGGTTAAAAACGTCCAAAAGTAAGAGAGTTAGGGTTGCTTTTGCCGTGGCTTTTTAACAACGCTGCCCGTGGCCCAGCTCTTAAATGCTAAGCTTTGGTTTATATTTGAGGGTTAAATCCATTCTAAAAATGAGACCGTTAGGGTTGTTTTTTGATGTGCTTCCTTTTTCTTAGCACGGCAAAATACAACCCTAACGATATTCCAAAGGGTCGAGGTCCCGGTTTTTTTCTGTGGTGTGTGCCCCCTCATATTAGCGGGGGTGAGAGCAGCATACCCGAAAAATTCCTCTATCCACGATTTTGGTATCAGTTTATTATGCAGAGATTCGAACACTATAACATATCCAAAATCCGCAAAAATAAATAATCGCTTTGGGGAAATTTGTTATTATTATTTGAATATCGCACTCTTTAAAATTTCGTAGGATAACGTTTTGGGTAAAAGTTCTATTGCTAATGCGGTGCGCTATACGCAAAATTCCCAACGCGCCTCACTGCGAGCGTAATTTTCGCGAATTTAAAACCATTACGAGCATACCAACTATTAGCGTAAACTATTCACAACACAGTCAATAATTATCTCTACGCATTGTAATAGAAATCAGAATGAAATGGACTATCGCGTTGATTTTGACTGGTATTTTACGATCCCGGGATTATTTTCTTAGTTTACGATAGAATTAATTGTTACAACGTATATAGTTATTAGTAAAACATCATGAATACACGGATAAATAAAATAATTATAAATAAAGAATTTATAATTTGCTATTTATCTTGAAAACGAATTCTAATCCATGTACATAAAACAAGAAAACAGACAAGTACAAGTGGGAAATAAATGGATGGCTGAATAACATTTTAACTAACTATATATCAAATTGTTTACCTTTCAAAAATAGAGCGCAATAATTTTAGTCATCATAATGCAGTATTAAAAAGGAATGATAAGATAAAATGGCGTGGATTACATGTAAAAAACGCGTTGACACTACGGTCCACTTTCTTGACTAGTGAAAATGTTTGAAAAGATCAAAAGTTTCGTTTAAAAATGTGACAACAATTAGGCCCCTAACTCATTACCACATAATTTAATCCTCTCGGCTACTTCGGGCTAGCTATGAGTTTGATCCCTAGATTGAATATCCAATAAGCATCATGAAAAGCTGCAGAGCGACCTCGAAAATCACAGCTCATCTTGCCTAAAACAAGTATTTTAAAGCTTGGCTAAATTGCTTTCCATAGACACCTGTAAACTAACTCCGTTGGGCACCCTCTGGGCGTCTAACACCTTTAAATATTTACTAGAAATATACTAGAATTGATGTGTTTTATTTATATTTGGTGGAGTAGGAAGGGTAGCAAGCGGGTTTACATAGCTGCATGAGAAAACAATTATGTAAAGTTGAAATTGCTCAGATAAAGTGGCCAGTGAAAATTGTTCCCCAGCGCTGAAGGGGTCTCTAAACGATTGGAAATAAAATGCGTAAAACAACCCAGGGAAAATAGTTTTTACTGTATATTTCTACATAAATCTGGTATTTTACAGGTATGTATACCTTTTTTAAATCTACATTTGGGCATGCAGGTTTCAAAGTTGGGGTGGTCGTCAGTTTATTATATATACTTCTCCCAAATCCTGCAATAACTCACCAAATATACAAATGTTTGCAAAAAGCATTATTTGAATTTTCCCCCACATACTCTAATTTACCATGGTTGGATGCCAAATACTGTAAAGTTTGCATTTCTGTCTTACAATGCGGTTTACCACCGCATTTTGGTTAACGGCATAAGGTGAGGCCCACAAAACTGTGACTTTTAGTACCGCTAAAGGTATGTGTATTGAGAACATTTTGTCACTGCTTAGGTTTCTATAATGTTGTATATTTATGTATAGGTCTTTATATTTGTTTTTTTCTTTTCCATGGATGCTGAAATGATCATACTGAAACACACTTGGTGAATTTCTGGTAAAATCACAGCCGAACTAGCAAATTTAATTGAAAAAAAATTATCCTCCGAAATTTGAAAGAGATTAAATTGTTCACAAATCCTTTCACAAAGGATTTCTATCTATTGTGTTTACAGTTGATCTCCAGCAAAAATTAAACCAAAATTAGTGCTAGAGGAATGATTTGGGTCGTTTGCTATCACACTCGCATACTGTTTTTTTTCCTGTGATATGAGAGGCATTTTTTCATATACAACTAACGGGCATCAGTCTAACACACTACACAATATTGAAACATATTTTCAATCAACACACTAGGATGTATTTACAGTCTAAGTTTGGAAATGTTAAATGTTAAGTCTATTAAGACTAAATTTAAACGTGTTGACTTCTTTTTCAATTATACAGTACTATACGGGCATCACCATTCTGCCAAATAGGGTAAAAACAACTTTTGCAGGTTAAACAAACTACATTTCCAAGTGTTTTTTTTTCATTAAATTATTTTTAAAATACCCGTAGTTTTGCTGTCATATAAGAATGCCCTATCAATACTGGTAATCTTAGGGCCTACAATATGTTTAACAACGTCCACTCGTAAAACGTTAACTTTAAAGAAATTAGCTATAATGACTGTCATTTTTTTCTTTTCCGTTTTGAAATCACGTTTTTTTTCAGTGAAATCAGTTTTTAATATAAATTAGTCCAGAGCATTGATCAGATTGGCTAAAAGCTGGAAATAGCTCATAACAAGCTGCATTTTTCAGGATAGTCCTAGAATATGAGTAGAATAACAACTAGAAAGTCCCCGCAAATCCTCCTGGAGCTTCTCTCCAAAATTCAGATGCGGTCCAAAATAGGCCGGTCAGTATATTCAATTTTAAAATCGTAATCTTTGCAACCAGACAAGTTGGAAATATCAAATAAAGTGTCCCAACATATGTTTTAAGGCACAAGAATGCAATAAGTCATTATTTTGGAGAAGTTCAAAACTACAAGTACCTGCAAAATCCAGATGGCGTCAAATGGCCGCCATTTTTATCAAATTGGTATCGTATCTTTGCAACCGACCGACAATTGGAAATACAAATAAAGTGTCCGTACATATGTTTGTTTAAGGATCAAGGAACACATGAATCATTATTTTGAATGTATCAAAACTTACAAGTGACCCCAAATCAAGATGGCGTCCAAAATTTCCGCCATTTTCTAATTGTTCATAACTTCATCTGCAAATTAGAAATACAAATTATTGTCTAAACGTATTTTTAAAGGGCATAAGAATCTAATAAAAGCATTTTCTAGAGTGGCCAAAAGAGACCACATTGTTTATCTTTATCTTAACTTTTACAACCAATCATATTAGAAATACAATAAGAGTCTCCTAAGGGTTCATGCTATTTATCTGGTGGCAGCCTGACCAGGGAATCCTCAGCTTCAGTCAGTTAGTCCCAGCTGCAACTTTTGGCAACCATTGCCATTGGCATTGACCAATATACATATTTGAATTATAATATGAATGAATGTGCCAATAACATTTAACTATGCTGTCATTTACATTAGAGATTTGGAAATATGAACACATTCCCGCATTTTTTAATTTAAAAACACCGGAATAAGTGAGAAAAACTGCCGAATAATTGGTGTTTTGCTCGGCCAGCTTTCCAAAAATCGTCCTATCGTATCAATATGAATCCATTGGTCACTGATATTGGGGAACAGAAAATGCAGGTGACATTTTAATATTCATTTTCAATAGACTGAGCAGCTTTTATTAGGCAAAAAGACGGTTATTATATTTTAGAGTATTTTTAATTAATTTCAACGTGGATTTGTCTTCCCTTGACGTGGTCACAGCGTAGATAGCATGCCCCACCATCTAAAGTAATGTGGCAATCTAGGCTAATGGTCACCGTCCTGGATGTCTACCACCTTGGCAACCTATGCCCGTAATAAAGAATAGGCCCTTCAGGCTGTGGCTCTTCTCCTTTTTAATCCTTTGTGGCTTCACATTCTTAGCTTGAGCATTCTTACTTTTAGCAGTCCCTCTTTGGCAGATCTTGATGTGTAAACCTTATAGGTTGCATAGACAAATATTCCACACTTAAAGAGAACTTTTTAAATTGCCCTTAGCTTTTTAACAATACCAGAATGCCAACTCACATAGCTGAGGGGTGTGTCAACAGGTAACCCTTAAGCCAGATCATTCTTTGGGACCCCCTATTTACCCATAAGTAGTATACAGTTTGATTCAGATTTTTCTCATTCGCATCTAACCTCAAAACGCGCAAGCTTTGTTTCTTTCCCAGGGATCTTGATGGTCAGTGGGTACCGTGCCAGGCTCTCATAATTATAGTTAGAGAACTGCTGTAACAAAATCGAACCGTAACCTTTATCTCCTCATCTCCGTAAAGCTGTCAGAAGCAGATACAGACACGTTAATAGCATCAACAACTCGAGACCTATACAGAGTCAGACGAGCTGTCAGTTATTGGTCATCGGTCTGGCACTACTTGTCCTGTGGTGTATCGGGCGCTACTATTTCTACTACAGATTGTACATATTGTCCAGTCCCCACCAATCTTCACAACCTTCAACATTCATGAAATTCAGCCTTGCCATCGGAGAACTATAGAAATCATTTAGTTTTTTCTACATACTGTGACGGCTTTGGATACTTAGTCTTTTCCGTCTTCCGAATCTAACTGCTGCGTATGATACTGTCTGGCATCGAGGTCTCTACCTTCACTACTCCAAGCCTTCCCTGACGTCAAGCTTGTCAAGTTCATAATGCGCTCATCCAAGACAGAGCTTTCGTCCTGGTGACCAAATCCCCAAAATTTGGGGGGTAATAATTAGAAAGCGCAAACTTCGAATGGTGTCCCACAAGGTTCTTTCCTGGCCTCCAGTCTTTTTCAACATTTACATCTCAGAAATTCCAAAGAGAGATTGTTTCACAACCAGACCCTAAAATAAGGAAAAATTTCAGCTGCACATGCATATTTTCAGCAAAACAAATGCTTAGCACGCAACAGCATAGTGCCTTGGATCCATGTAGTAGTAAAACCAAAGTTTAAATCCGGTTTTGTTACCGCTTATGGGGTGGCGGATTCACCGCACATTCACCCAGTAATACTGCCGTGTGAGGATTTTTTATAATACTTTCTTTTGTCCTTTTGGAATGTGCCTTAGACAGGTCATTACAAAAAAAGACACCTGAACCCCAAAAAATTCAACAAAAGGTTTTTCAATGATTTTGGTATTATTAGACACCAGTTACACATACTAAAAGTCTATCAAAATCGGAGCTTCCGGAAGGGGTAGATTTTCAAATGGCTCCAAGATGGCTGTCAGTGCATAAAATGACCACAATTGCCTTACCATTTATTCTCAGAATTCATTTTGGTGTTTTAACCCATTTTGGAGGTCAAGAAACCATTTCTATCAAAAAAGTATCATTTAGCAATCAGGTTTCAAAACAAATCCAAGCTTGGGTCCCAGATGGCCACCAATAGACGAAATGAGTAATTAATTATGCACCTCACAATTTAATTTGGTGTGTATACCCATGTTACGGGTTAAGAAATACCTTAATCAAGTTTCCCTCAATCCAAGGTACCTGCAAATCCAAGATGGCGGCCATTATGGCCGCAGATTGTCTAAAATGGCTGTTAAAGTAATTCATTGACATTCACCTA
>JAMKCH010050478.1:0-11376 GCA_023653785.1 Ophioderma brevispina
TCATAAAATGACGTCATCGGGGATAATGCATCCCAATTTTTTTTTAAAAGGTACATCATTTTCTGGTTTACTAAACCATAAGAATAACAAGCATGGCCAAGTCGAGGATCCTGGGGGGATGCACGGTAACGGGAGCCAGCTCACGTGGCTATTCCCTAGATATTTGAAAATATTCACCTTTGGTGCAACCAAAAGCCAGAACTCACGGTTTAATGGTTCACATTACCCTTGTTGTAATAAAATATGTTTATTATTATTTTTAGGAAAAACTTAAATGTGAACAATATATTTTTGGGGCAAACCCATATATTGTGTCTGTGTAGTGATTTCCTATAGATAAGACCCCAATAGATTTCTTACCTTTTCTTTGGTTACCGAAATGCCTTGAAAGTGAAACAAAAGGCAATTTTTCATTTGCTTATTTCAATATAACACAGCTGAATTTCGTATTTGCTCCTATACAAATTGATAAATTTTCAATTTTTGTACCAAAGGAAATATTTTTCAGCTTAATATCCTTTCACATGGGGACATTTTTGATAAAAAGGCTTTACATTGATGCAAAAATCAGAATTTTTTTCATATTTTTTAGGGACACCTGTCATGTGAACTCTCGTCGTTGCAACCTTTTAAACACACTTAGTTTGGTCAAAATTGACAATCTACAACACACTAGGTTTGGCGCTCCTTTTGTTTCACACATCAATCATTCCCAGCTTTGTTTCACTGATTTGATCAGATTACAAACATTTTAAGTGTGTAATGAATTAGGGATTGTAAATCGACTTCCTTGCTTTATGCACATAGCACTGATGCGGCCGCAAAATAGAGAGTATTTGACAGTGACTGTAGACAACCTTTTTACTATGGCAACTTACTTTTGAAAGCTTCTTTACACAATTGTTGTCGCACATATGCAGAACTGGTGTAAATAAACTCCGGATATACATGCCATGGGCCTTTAGGTGAGTGATTTGTTCAAGACATTGGACAGGTCAGGAAACATACTGACAGGGTTCCAATACTATCTTGCTGTACATGACCTACAGTCCGGTTAGGATCAGACAAATCTTCAAGAGAATCCAAATATTCACATAGTACATTTTGTGGTTGGACAATTCTTGCAGGTATACTCAAGCCCAGTGTTGTGAAGGCCTGTAGTTAGTGGTGGATACACCCCAAAAATCCCAAAAAAACGAAAGGATTTTATTGTACTCTTTGCCAAATTTCAAAAGCCACACCCCCACTTTGAAAATTTTCCACTCTCCCCAAAAACCCCTATAGCCAGTGTTGTGTTTGTGTATGCTTACCAACCAATGTTCTCATATGCTGGAAACAAGTAGCTAATGCAAAGGTTTATGCCAATATCTATTTATGAAAAAAAAACCTGGAATAAAGCTCACCTTAGGTGCTTTCTGCTTTGTGCCCTAACTTCCCTATTTTTGGTAATAATTCCTCCTCAATGCATCTTGAGCACTTTGTGCAGATGTTCGGCATATTTTGCTATCATGTAGGTGGCGAATAGTTTTTTGTATTCACTCATTTGCATTAGGCAAAATATCCTTCCACCACGCCTTCTTTGTATGCGCTTTATTCTCCTTAGCATAACAAAAGATACGAATAGGATTATCAATTTATCATTTCGCGATTTTGTCTTAAGAGGATTTTTGCTATAGACAACCCATAGTCAGACCCCATAATATTAACTTTTGCCATGTCACTAAATTAGCCATCATTATTATTATTTATTATCTGCGTGTGTGTGTGTCCGGATTGCTTCTCTCCACTGACATTGCCCAAGACCGGAAACTTGCAGGGTTCCCTTCGTTGGTGGGGGGGGGCTTGCGAGTATCTACTTTTTTGGCCCCCTTTGGCCCCCATAGGGTGCCCCAGTGGGCCCAATTGTTTGCTTAAAATGGTAACAAGTAGTATATTTGACAAAGCTTCACCTGGAGCAAGAGCCAGATAATCACGAATCAGGCCCCTTTTTTGCTTATCTGGGCATTTTTCTCTTGCTCTGACCCCCTGAATCTTTGGCCCGGACCTTTTGTCTAATATGTTATTTTTGAGTTACTGATACATTCATCAGGAATTGTTTTTAGAAAAATAGGGTTTACCCACCCAGATGTGTGACAATCACTTTTATACAACAATGACAAGCAACGAAGCAACCCTAGAAGGAAATCTTTCTTGGACTGCACTGGCGTTGAATCGATCCATGAGTTCCGATCACAGACAGATGCCCTAACCCACAGGCTACCGGCTTGTGGTCCGATAAACAGATCTCAAAGCTTGCACCTAATGGTGAGCAGTTTTATTAGACAGCACATAACATTCAGGGACTGAAGTCACCAGTACATGAGCAGGATAGTGACCTCATACCCCGTATTGTGTTTTAGGTTATTTTGTGAGTTATGGATAGACTCTTATTACAATTATGTTTTTAGAGTTTCTTTGGTGGGGTACCGGAAATTCGCAAAATCCTGGGACCGCCTAGTTTATTATTATTACTGTGCTTAAATGCGACTTAAGGTGAAAATCTGGCTCACTTTTCTTCAATGTTATGTATAGAATTGTTGTTTAGGTTATTTCGGAGTCCCCCAACGTAATTTTTGGAATTTACAACATATTGTAATTATGCGCTTTATTAAAATATTCCGTCCATGAAAACCAGGTATGAATAATTAATTTATGCAATATATTTCAATAATATGCAAAAAAATAAATAATGCAAACTCGTTAAAAGCTCGTGCATATATTTTCCCCCTTAATCATCACTTAGTGTTATTAGAATTTTATGATTATGGTTGAATTCAGGCATTTTTTCACAATTAAATATTTTGGGCAACTTCCATATTTTACCCCAACCACCTACCTAACCCCATCTCATATATTCCATCAACATAAATTGTTTATTAATTTTTAAGCTGTTTATTCCGTTTTTGATAAACAAGGCCAACATTAAAATAAACTTGTATCTTGTAAACTCACGAGGGGGTGCATATGGAAGTCTTTCCAAATATTTTAGGTTCTGGCAATATTTCACAACAATCCATTAACAGCAACAGATCAGTAAAGCAACAGTGAATTAATTACCTGCTGTTCTAAACTTAGCAGTGTTTTTCCTGTATGGTTTCATACTTCCATCAAGTCCGCACAAAGTGGCGCTCAAGTATAAACCATCCTTCAATCTCTGTGAAGTAGTATTCTAAATGGAAAAGGGAGGAAAAGAAAAAAATGATCCAATAAAAACAAACATTGTTAACACATTGTAAGCACAACACTGGTCAAATATGTTGTCATACAATCCTACATTAAAGGCACTATCAATGATTTCCTAGATCAGAAAATCTAAAAAAATCTCAAATCATTTAAATTTTTGTTTGTAACAAGTGTGGGTAACCCAATATACCTTTGCAAATGATAAGACTTAAAGTAATAACCTAATTAGCTATGAGGATTTATAGCAAAGTAATCTTAAGCAATAACAGAGTCATTTCTGTATGAACTCTATTGCACCACCATTTGAAAGGGATTCCTAATTTTGCAGTACTCTGCTTTTTTTCTTTTGATTTGAAATGGTTTTTTTATTCAAATTTTTTTATTTACAAATATTTTTAATTTTTTAGTTTTCCTTATTTTCTTTTTTCATTGAAAAAAATATTTTTCAACTAAATTTAGTGCATTTAAAAGAAAAAAACTCTTACTTTTGGTGTAATCAATAATAGTACTTTTAAGTTTTTAAAGCTTTTAATTTTAATAATAGGTATGGCTAAAGTTTGCAATAATCCCATCATATTTTCACCGGTCTCTATCTGTTTTCTATTCCTTCCTCTATTTTTTCAAAAAAATTTTTGCAATATTTAGTCCAGTTGCCTGTAGCCTTTCATCAAGGTGTTGCGCTTATTTTTATTTCCTACATCCCTGTAATGATGTGGTATAGCCCCTCGTCATGCGAGTCTCTTGCGCATGACTTTCCGCATTTATTTTTGCGTTTGGTTTTTCTTTATTTTCTGGGGATAAATTCTTTTCGTAACTTTTCTGGTAACGATTGGGCAATACTAGTAAAGGGACCGTGCGAATGGATTGCGGTCAAACAATGTAACACTACCAGTCTGCCTCATTGTTGGTGGGCCGCCAGCTTATAGCTGGCAGGACCACTTAGCAATTCGTTGTGTGTGTGTATGTGTGTGTGTGTTTTGTGTGTGGAATGTTTGTGTGTGTCACAAGTTTTTTTTTAAAATTATTTTTGACCTCAATTGAAAGTTTAACTTCAATAATAGGAACCAAACTTCTGTCAGAGGTTTCACAATGGGATCCTCAATGTTGATGATGTCAAAGGTCATGTGAAAGGTAAAGGTCATGTGAGGCAAGTTGAAAATGGCTAAAAATGTAAACCTGATCTCAATTGAAAACTTGAAGTTCAATTGGAACAAACTCTTTCATAGGTGCACCATCGCTCCCTTGTATGTTGATGAGATCAAAGGCCACGTGCCAGGGTCAAGTCTGGCGGGCCCACAGCTTATATTCTTTGATATAGCGAGCGCGAAAGCCCGAGACCGCGAAATTGCTAGTTGTTATGTTACTGTTTGGCTTTGTCTTATGGTTAAAGAAAGGGTTAGGTTGACAGATCATGGTTGGCACGAGCATTCAATTAGTAGGTACAATCCTCCCATATGATGATCAATAATACTTTGAGTGACAACATCATGCTTGCACAAGGTATCCCTATTTGCCAAGGATCCTCGCTCCACTCGACCAAGGGCTTTCACCCTTCGATGCAACCTCTGCGATCCTAGGTTGAGGGCGTCTTTGACAAAGATCTAAGTTGCCAGTTTATCCACGGAATTCTATTCATTTACTTAAACAAATTCACACTTTACCACATTTCTTTTCTTAAAGTTTCAAGAGATTATAAAATGTTTATAAAACTTCCATATTGGATACTACCATTTTAGCTTACTGACATTCTGGTGGTCATCAGGGTCACATGCGATCCTTGTACTCTTTAATAAGTCCTTGAAACTGCTTGTACTGGGTGGCTAATCTGCATAGTCTGTTCAATTGAACTTCTTCACTGACATGTAGAAAGGGTAGATCTGGGACAACCTACATGTTAACATAATACGGGATAATATCAAAAAAGCTACAATGCCAAAGAGATCTGAGATTGTACTTTCAACACTCCCCCGCATCTCCTTGTACAGGAGCATATCACTGAAGATTCATTATTAACCCGCACTTGTATTCCACACTGTCTCCGGCGCAGTGTCATCAGAATGCATTTATGAATATTATCATCAGATTGAGTTCCTTTTACCCGCATTAAAACAAGAATAGTCCTGAAATTTTTGTGTCCAATCATCGATTTTATAATTGGAGTAAAACGGTAGACTTGTCACTACTACCACATCCCCCTTGGTTGTAGCATTGGGCTTCACCAGTGGGATGCTGGCACCATTACTGAAAACTTCAGAAATAACTGGCAGATCCAAGTGGCTTGACATCGGACAATGCCAAAATAATATTTCAGCAGTAGAGATATGAAGGTAAAGCTTGAACCACCCCCCAAAAGTGCATGAATTTGAGTCAAAAATGGACTGAAAATAAATAAAATTGCTGTATTTTTGAGTAATGGAAAGGCAATTGCATGTACATCCTGCTGGGTTGGCCATTTTTGCCGGAAAATTTGCGAGGTGGGCGGAAATGCGGGAAATACCAGGAAAAACTGGAAACACTTGAAAAATATTTTGATACTGGGAGTGAAAAGCCATGGCCATAGATCTTGTTTTGCTGACCATAAATTGTGTATCTAACACCACAACAATCTAACTTGTTTTTTTTTTAAAAGATTACCCTACAATTTTACCTTACAATCAGGGTAGTGTTTCTAGGGGGTTTCAGACTGCCTATTGCTCATAACACAAACGCAGATTGGAAAATCAAACAAAATGGGTGATCCTGTCTAATTAGTAATTAGTCAAACTAGAGCGTCACGTTTTAAATCTTTAGGCATCAGGTTAAGCTCCCTACTTGTTTTGATATCAAATCATCTACCTACTAGAAGCTTAATATTTTTTTAAAGAATAAGTTTACTCATTTTGACCACTTTCAACAAAATTGGCATTGAAGGAAGCTAACAGCCGCTATCGAGTGCCCCTACTGAGGAGGGAAGGAGATGATGAAATGGGGGGATGAGAGATGTGCAATAGGGAAGTACTCCTCAAGGTCCGTTCAGACTGTTCGAAATATCTAACTGTAATGGAACCCATTTACGTTAGCAGGCTTAATTTGCCTAAAACGTGCCGGGGTCCGAGTGTCTTAACGCAATCAAAACATCATATTGCATGACAGTCCTGAGAATTTATCGGTCGCGTAGCAACATTATATTACTTTTACTCGGCCATTTTGGGCCGTTTTTTGTTCTCGGATGTCCGTAAATGTCGAACGATTTCGGCCGTGAAATGGAGCGTGCAAATTACTGTCGTGCTGGTTTTGCCCCCTAGAAATTGTCGGTTTAATTCTTTAGGCTTGAAGTTTTTTTTTGGGGGTAAAAAACGGGTTTTTTTTGTAAAATTTGTTGCTTTGATTAAATGGAAATTTTGGGTTGTTTACTTGATTTTGAATTATGGACGATATCATCTACACTGCTTTAAAAGAGTTCTGAAATTGGCTCTTTCTCGATGTCGGATTTTTTAAATCACGTATACGTGTAGTGAAAATAAATGTTGCGCCAAAAAAAGGAAAATGCGTGATGTTGTTTCCCCTCGGAGCATTTTTAACTCAGGTAGTTGGGTAGTACACTGTGTATAATAGCGGGTAGTCCAAGGTTGCTCCGACTAGACCTCCATTGCTTGTGGTCGTGTCCCGGGCTAGACTTGTCGAGCTAATAGCGTGGGTTACCTGGAGAGCTTTTTGACGAAATTAACCACTGATACTTGGTACTAATGGTATACACACTCCAAGGACTTTCATAAGGGAAATTTGACTGGAGGTGGGTGGTCACAGATATTTACTAGGGAGTTATGCTGTACTTAAATGCGTTCTTGTTTGTTGATCAATGTTTTGTTAGTTAACTTTTTCCAGTCTTTTATTGTTCGTGGTAATGGTTGGCGAGTGGTGCAAGATTGGTGGTGTAGATTTTAGTTTTCTGGTTCTGTCCTCCTTCTGCCCTTCGGTCTTGGGTGGAATGTAGTTCCTTGGAGATGTCAAGTTCATCATTTTGTATTTATAGAGACACACGTGAATTTTTCTGCGTTCTTGTAGACTTAGCCAGCACGAGGGTGGATACATTTCGGTCAACGCTAGCTTCACGGGTTAAATTCCCAGTAGTGAATCGGGCTTGCTCTCTTTGGACTTTTTTCAAGGATGTTTATGTCCTTGCTTGGTAAGGATCCCAGGCTTCTTGCCATATTCCGAGATGGGTTCTAACAGAGTATGGTAGAAAGCCTTCTTTTGATATAATAGACTGCATGAATGGAAGTTTATCTGGATGCAAACCCAAGGGATTTTAGAAGCTTTTGATGCAGCATATTGGCTTGCCTTGTTATTTATAAATTTTTATTGTTTTGGGTGTAACAGAGATGTTTTTTTTTTCGCATATGACCATCACAAAAGTCATACATATAGGCCTAAATAATACAAAAGAATTAACACAAATAAAAATACGAATAAAATAGCAAATGGAATAATAAAGAAAAAATCAGTACAAATTAAAAATAAAAACAAAGAAAAATAATAATAAACGAGAGGAATAAATAACCAATCATTTAAAAAAATAAAACCAAATAAAATCCTGTACACTAGTCTTAGAATATCGTTAAAATAAATTGTAGTATCCAAAATATAAAAGAATAATAAACATAAACATATAATAACAGACATTTATATAGCGCCTTCCCCAAAAAAGGAATAGAACTATAAAATGAATAAAAAATTGTTTCTTTTTTTATAAATTTTAAAAATCAGTACAAATCATGATAAAGAAACGACAAAATAATAAAAAAATAAGCCAAATGGTAAAGAAATAAATAAACGGAGGGGATAATAAAAATATTTTAAAAATTAATAAACAAAACCGTATACCAAAAGATTAATAATATAAATCACGTTAACATGAAATAAACTTGAATAATTAACACTTAACAAAATAAAGATACTAAATAAGTAAAATAAAAAAAAAACAAAAACCTTTTTTTAAATTACAATTAAAAACCAAAATTGTGAATAAATACATATCGAAAAAAAATCAAAAATATAATAGAAATACAATCAACACTAAATTATTAATAAGTAAATCGTTACAAAAAACTTGAATAACAAATTAAAGATGACTACATAGGTACAATAAAAACTAAATAATTAAGATAAGAAATGAACAACATATACATTACATAAAAACAAAATAACACTATGAATAAAATATATACCTTATAAATTCAAAATCAAAATAAAACAAACGAAAGGAATTGTTCGCGATTGAATTGGCATTATTGTAAACCCTTGGCGTCATATTCCAATCAATTGTCAAGAAAACTTCAGCTTCACTTCCTGGACATCCTTTCACCTTCAACTTTGCAATGTGTCTATATCAGACCAAACTCGAGTCCTACCACCAACAGCTACAACGGCACCACTGTAGAATTCTCTTACCATCACAGATTTTTTCCAAGTGACATCTGCACTGGAACACCCCTACCCAGCTTTACTGGGTTCACCTCAGTCACTGGAATTTTCCGGGAGTCTCTGATCCACTCACACTCCGCTATCTAGCCACATACTTCTTTTACGTGCACCAGTCTTTTCTTCCTCACACTTTGTGTTGATCTCTGTTTCCTGTGACCAAGCACCATTTGTGCAACCAGCACAACAATCTCTACTACTGAGAGTGATGTAATGAGTGGAAATGATAGCTACGATAGATTTCGTCAACAGTCAACTAAAAAAACTTGAAGTCGCCTGAATTCATCCACGGAATTACATCATATTTGACATCAATTCACAATCTAAACAACATTGCGGAAAACGTCTGCTTCAATTTCACATACAAATTCCAGCCACCCTCGGTAACAAATGGCTAGAGCGACCGATAAGGTTCTTAACATAAGCTCACACCACCGCCAACAGAACCCACCGGCAACCCACAATTTACCAGCTCCCCGCCCTAACCCGTCCCCAAATAACCATAAAACCCTGAAACCTAGAAAGCCGAGAACCGCGCCATTCTAGCTTATATGGATTGCTGGCTAAACCAAAATAATGCCGCTCTTGTTACTATACAGTTCTACAATTTACATATTGGCTTGCTTGGAATTAATTCGTTTCATTATCTTGGTTGATTCCCTGAAAATTGGTCACATTTGTGGTATTGATCACACTATAACCAACACGGCGACATGTGCAAGTGACCTTCAATCTCATAATGGCATTGTTTCTATATTTAATCTCTTTGCTTCAATTTGCTCTCTGTCATTCTGTTTGCCGCGCCAATAATCCGTAGAAAGGCACACTTTCTTCAAAATTAATCGTGTGGGTTCATCACATTTCATTCATCAGTACTGTTATCAACGCTGATTTGGTTAATTTCAGATATTTGAGATCCAAATTTAAAAACATTGTTTGACTGTGTTGTAGACACTGTCTGCCGATTCCCGTTAGCAAATTTTCACGTTCGTTTATCAGTTTGAGAGCTTCCGCGGTTGGGAATAAATTGCCTATAGTCATAAGACCACACCACCCGCGACCAAACTACCATTGTTTCTAGATTTTCCTCTGTAAAAACCGCATTTTAATGGGGTCACCTCGTTTTTACACTTACGGTTTACACTTGTAAGCCCTCCGTAATAACAATTCACATATAATTCACTTTATTGAGAAGTCAAACCTCTGTGATGTGACATCCCCGTAACAAATTAAAATGAAGACTGAATTTTAAATAAACAACAGCTATAGCATCACCTCACACAAAAATCAGTAAAAACATGTTATTTTCCATGCTACATTAGGATGGTAACCAATTTCTACTAAAATTACCCAAAAATTAAAAAAGACAAAACAACAACAATATTTTTTTTACTTCAGATCCTTTTTTTCTTTTTTATCCTACCCTTAATAAGTTCTTATTAAGTTTGACTCCCTATTTTTTCAGTGAATCTGAACCAATTTTTTTTAAAATGGGCCAAATAGGAACAGTATACCAGAGGCTTCGGCTCGGGTGTACGATTCAATGCGGGTATTGGTTTCTATGTTGTAGTACTACATAGCAACCAATGCAAATGAGCGTAGTGTAAATGTTATGAATCAGCTGTTTTTTAAAATTATTATTAATATTTACGACACAGCTATAATAGCAAAATGGATAGTATTTTTTCAATGTGGCTACGGTTTGAGCCAGGATCTAAAAACAATTCAATATCCCATAGTTCAATGGGCCGAAATTTCATCACTCATGTACGGCGATGCGGAGATAATAAGGTACGCCGGTCAGGAAAGGGCAAAGAAGATATGAGTGCTAGCGTTGAGCTAGGGAAACATCGTTCATATCCCAGGAGTTTTTGTTCGCTGGTGGTGTGTCATGGACAGATGGCCACCAATTGTGCAGCTTACGTAATTAGATGGTGAAACATATGTCATGCCAGAAGTAATAATCTGTGAACATTTAAAGCTTATTGAAAACAGACAGTTTACTTACGTGAATAATTGTGTCACTGCGTCAGAAACCCGACTCAAATAGGGCATGATTTTTTTACATTTTAAATCCAATTTTTTTGGAAACATGCCCCGCCCATATTACACATTCAACAATCACAGTTCGCACCGCGCTGATTGACAAAACTTGACATACTCGCAATTGGTTGGCTAATTCTGTCCCCCTGACAACAGGAGCCTCGACAGCAAATGGAGCCTTTTTAACAACGCCCCCTAATGCATGGGCCACACAGCAACCAGCATGCTATGTCCGATGATGTATGAAGATGGCCTAGCATTATGGCAGATTGCATTGGATGGCAGAACAAATAAGGTTGAACACAATCTTCCATGGCGGTGCCCGTTTTGTCACCAATTGCGGAGACCCTTCACTTTTCTTTCTTGACTTTCAATTGGGACGATTCCATTTTTGGCAAAAGGGTTGGAGGCACAGCTGCGTATATTGTGAAATATCTTGTTGTACCTTTCAAGAGAATACTTTGGTCTTGATACTTGTTCTACTGCTAACATAATCTACTTTATGCTGTATTCAATTGCCAAAACGATCATGTATAACTGCTTATGAAACTGACGGCGACATTGCACGTTTACGTCACATTATTTCCCCTGTGCCCACATATTTCAGTCCATCAGACTGCAATTGTGGTCTGAAAATCATCTGTCACGTCA